>DF240556.1:0-16644 GCA_000507305.1 Breviolum minutum Mf 1.05b.01
GATGATGATGATGATGATGATGATGATGATGATGATGATGATGATGATGATGATGTGATGATGATGATGATGATGATGATGATGATGATGATGATGATGATGATGATGATGATGATGGTGACATTTTATCAACTTTATCACTATGATTGCAAGCACCGCTACAGTAACTATAAGGCTGACCGCCACGATTTATTGCCTTCATCGCAAAGTGGTGATGATCATTTACCATGCTACCCGCCAGGTCCCGATCAGAATTAGATCAGTTTGTTCTTCCAGCTCTCACAATCAAAATCTGAGCATCCGAACTTTAGTCCAACCTTGTTTTTTTCAAGGATCCGGATCCTTGAATTAATTGATAGCGAAATCCATCCATTTAAAAGTCATCTCGGCTTGCCACAGCGTACACCTGAAACGGCAGGCACTAGAGGTCTTGGATGAAGTGGAACAGATTGCGGAAGACATGGACGAGGTGAGTGGACCCATGACTTCAGCCACCAACAGATCCAACAAAACTCAGCATCTGGGACGTGTACTGTACCAAAAAACTGAGATGAACTTAAGCAGATCATGTATATCGTTTTGTTGCCCTCTTTTTTTCCTTTCCCTGCTATTGAAAAAGTAGTAGCTCATTCCCACCCCTCAAAGATGTGGGGGGGTGTTTTTTTTAGGAGTGCGATTTTGACCACTTTTTTTAGGGGAAGGGGAAGGACCTGTCATGTTGCGGGGGAAGAAAGGCCACCCCATTTTTCTCATTTGGGAAGTTAGGATAGCTGGAGATCAGATCACTGGAAAGCTGTTTCGGTCCACTTTTAAATTCTGGATGTTTGCCACCATCAAGGTGCCGGTGTTATATACCACCGTGAAAATTGATATTTGCTTCAGATGATTCATTTCCCTTTTAAGATGCTACCTTTTTAGGGGACCCCACATTCCTTTCATTCTTTTTTTGGGGCCCAGTAGTTTTTCAGAATCGGTTTCAACCAAGCTACCTGAAATTTTCCAAAGATGAGGATGCAAGTTGAGGATCCCAAACTCTCAACTCTCAATTTCCCTCAGGTAGGAAGACCTCAAAATGAAGGGGCCTCCCCCCCAAACTCCCCAAAGGACAGGATGTTTTCATAAGTAGGAAGCCTAACTGTTTGGTGGTGGAAGCATGGTTCCTACAACCCCCATACCCTCAAGGTATATAGGTTTGTTGTTGGTGAAGAGAATAAACGGCAAGCTGCACCGTTTCGAATGGATGGATTTTTCTCTCAAATCTTTGGCTGGAAAAAAAGATTGAATGAAAATCCAGGACTTCAAGGAACAGATCTTGGATGATGTGAAAGAACGCCGTGAGGCGTGGGTCTGAACGATGAGGGGAGACATGACAGTTTACGAAAATGAGAAAGTTGGAGATGAAACTTTGCATGAGAAGAAATGGGTGTTTCCAAAAATGGTGGTACCCCCAAATCATCCATTTTAATAGGTTTTTTCATTATAAACCATGAATTTTGGGGTACCCCTATTTTTGGAAACATCCAAATGGAAAAAAGGGTGGTTTATTTATTTGTTTACTGGTTCGCTTCGAGTGTTGGTGGTAGCTTTGTTGCTTTTTCGATTTGGAATGACAGTACCTGGTACCTGCTGTGACATATTGGTGAGCGACATACCTTTCCCTCAGTGCTTGGGTTCGGTCAATGGTTGCTTGGTGCCTGGCCGCTTAGTGGGAACCGTTGGTGGCGAATTTCAAGGTGAGAGCCTCCCTTTTTGAGGCCACATTGGTTACTGTACATCTATCACCAGGTGGTTTTGACAAATAGAGTTTACAGTAAGGTATTGATGGAAAATCCCCATGCACCAGTTGAGATGTATAAAACACTGTGAATACATGGATATTTGCCATATCAACTGGTGCAGGATTTCTTCCATCAACAGTAAATCCTCCTACCCACATTCCAAGAAAATGATTTCAAAGTCTTGTAACTCCGGCGATTTATCACACAAATTTTCCATGCTTTGCCAATCGGTTTTGTTTGGGACCTCGTTTTTTTAATTGAGGAGATCAAGGCGATTGAACAGAAGGCTGCGACGAGCTTCAACAACATGTTCAAAGCCATGGGTGACAAGCAGGCAGGTTGTTTGTTGTTGGATGTCTTTTAGCAGGGGTCGTTAGATTAACAATTTATTTTTGGGGATCAAACAATAGCAGCGTATAGTAAGCTTGAGAGATTTCCCTATTTAATAGTGTATTGTTTAGGTTGGTAATACTATGACCCCGGTTAAACGGAAGCTTGGCAACCTGTGGATAAGAAGGGGTGACTTATTGTGCAAGGGATTAGCAAACAAAAACCAGTATTTCCTCTTGAGATGCTGATCAGCAAGGATAGCAAGTGGAAGTTGGACGGCAGAAGTTCAAGCTCGAGATGAACATAAGAACTAAACGTCATCTCGCGCTTGTCCTTATCCCAATTTCAACGAGATTTATAGAGGGTGGGATTCTAATTAAAGCTACACGTCCGTTATCAGCTAACATGGCTGGCTGGAGATCAAATACATCTAAAATCTAAAATCCAGAAATGGTGGCTTATCCAGCTAGTGATAGGTAATGTTGAACCTAGTTGACTGCAGATTAGATTCCTCTCCTTGAAACAACCTTATCTTTTTTAAGGCACAAAGAACCTTACTTTTCTTGCTTGGGATTGATCAACTTATATCATCCATCTATTCTATTCACCAACAAAACATACATGTTTGTTTTGTATTTTTGGGAACTGGAATAGAAACTTTAAAAAACTAAAACACCTCCATTTCATCCGCAGATTTACACCCTGGAAGATTAACGGCTGGAACCTACAGCCATCACCCATTTTGAACAGAAAGGAAAATGATCTGAACCAAACCTCCATGAGGACATGTTCCAGCCGTGAATCTCCAGGGGTGTATATCGTTGTGTTTTTTCCCTGAAATCTGCTGCACAGCGCCCACGGACACGTTGTTGCCGTTGAGGTCTTCGGTAGCGGTCGCTTTTTGGCTGATGGCACCTCCCCTCCACCAGCACTCACAGGCGCAGCTGCAGCTGGTTGTGGGGGAAATCGGTTGAAACAAAAACAATGCAAACGTCGTTTTTTGTTGGTAGCTGTTTATTTTTGATTCCTGGAAACAACATGAAGGCTATTGATTATCCAGTTTTTTTTTTTTGAGAATTCTAAATTTTGGCTTGGTAAGTTGTTGTTTGATGTTGGCGTTTTTTTGGGTAGGGAGTACTGTGTTCATCCCATCCGTTTTTCTTTAGGCGCAGAAGAGAGGCAATTGAAGCGAATCAAGGAGAGGGAAGCTGCGACCATCATCCAAATATGGCATCATCAGTGAACCCCGTTTTAAAGGTGTACTTTCCTAGTCGGAAGAACAAATAAGGGGCATGTGGCCACCAAAAAGCCTTGCATCATTGGAAAAAGACTTAGAACACGATGGACAAAACTGTGCCATCAAATTCAGGAACCCCAAAGTCCAAAGGCCCACAATTACAACCACGCCCAGGAGCAGGATGAGTACCGGGCCGCCAAGGCCAAGTACGAGTTGGAGCAACGACGGAAGGTGCTGAAGCCCAGTCCGAAGTCATCCTCCAAAATGAGCTACGACTCATACTGAACCTTTTGGATGCTTGTTATATAGCCTACTTTCGGAAATATGAATGTACACTCTACACTATATATAGAATACACATTCATATTTCCGAAAGTGGGGGGGTATAGTCAGCCCCAAAAAATCCTTTTGTTATGTTCCCCCTGCTAGGTTGTGGATGAAACAAGAGGAAGGGGAAAAAGGAAACTTATCTTATTAGGGTAAAGTTTTACGTAGTCGATAGTTTCGCCGCAGCACAACTGGCATATCTTTAAGAACCATGGAAACCCCTTTTATCATAATGAGTGATAATGATACAACTCCAAATACAATGGAGATAAAAAACCTTTAGAATAATGAGTGCCAATGATACTCTCTTTTGCATTTTGAAATTGAGAGAGTTTGTTTTTATGTTTCATCCTTCATCTAACACTCGTGCAAGCAATGAGTGTGCTAGGATCAAGCCAATGAACCGAAGTCTCTTGTTGCATGAATCTATTGCAAGATGAGGTTCAAAATTTTTTTTGGGTCTCCAAAATTTGTCACTTCTCGGGCCTATGTCTAGGAATCGCAGCAAATCCATTCGGGAAACGGGACGTTTTTTTTTTTAGTTTCTTGAAGCCACTTTATCAGTTGGGTGTGGTGGGACCCTCCCAGGATGCAATCGTGACCACCAGGATGACATTACATATTTGGTAGATGGTAGGGGATTCCGTAGTAAACCGAAATGCCACTGGAATCTTGGGTATTTAGGCCACACCCAAGCTATCTTCGTATCTATGTCATATATGAAGAAATTTTTCGGCTTTAATAGTACTGCACTCTTGAGTACCACAGCGCCACTGGTTCCTTGAAAAAGGAGTCCCACAACGTTGATCCAGCGTACAGTTATAATGAAAGCATCGTTGCAAATCAACCATGTATTGTGAAAAAGATCCATATGGACTGGCAGTAACTGAAATCAACACCTCATCCAACTCTTCCATTTCTTCTTTTCCCAGTCCATCAAAGGCAATCCTCCTTCGTCTCGTCTTCGTATCAACATCCTCACAAACCACAAAAACATTTATCAGTTTTTCTTTTATATAAACTGACATCGTCATCATCATCATCATCATCATCATCATCATCATCATCATCAACCCATCTATGGTTTGCCCATGGATTTTCTTAATGTGGCTGACCATCCCAACCCATGTTGCATGGCCCCATGGATCCATGCTACACCACCGGTGGCCGGTAACGCTCACGCAGCGCCACCGTTACCGTGGAAGCCACCGTTACTGCGCGGCGCTGTGCGCCGCGGTAACGGTGGCGCCTGGGAAATGTCGAGGGCGCAGCTGTAAGGCTGAGAATGACGATTTGAAGCAAGTTCTTGGGTGGGAGGATGATGGAAGTATAAATAGGAGTTTGGAGTTGTTGCTTTTTAATGGATGATATTTTGGGTCTGGTTGGTGGTGGTAGTGGAAATTGGTGAGGTAAAAAGGAGACATTTTGGCACTGTTAGCAGTTGACTAAATTCTAAAGAGGAAAATTTCAACACATTTTCCTGTTCAAGGGCAAAGTTGGCATGAGCCCTCTCACGTCTCCACAGCTGAAAAAGTAGCTGAAACATGTAGAACGTCTAGAGGCACCTTGATGTCTTATGACTGCGATACTTTCAGAGGTTAATTGTTTAGTCACTGCTTATGACATTATTTCATGGGCATGTACATATGGATATAACTATTGAACATGCCAAGCATATTCACCCTGATCCAATGATCCATCACTGCTCGATTTGGCGCAGCTCAGGAATGGCAGACCTATGAGCGACGGAATGGCCTGCCGCAGATGGAGCTCTATACGGTCGGGAAACGGGTAGAGTCTGGAAATAGTCATGAACCATCTATTTCCACAATTTTTGTTGGGAGGGTTTACGATCAATATGAATTATGAAAGCCTTAGATATGAATTTACTTGTGCATCTATCTGTATATATATATTTATATATATATACAGACATCCCCAAAAAATCGTCCCGATTTTCCAATTCAGAGACTCAGACCCAACTCCAAACAAACAAAGCACTCCCTCTTCTTTACAAGATGGGCTTCTACCAGTTAGAAATGGAATTATACTTAGAAACCCTCATAAGTAGGGTTTTACCCCCTTACCTTACCCCCCATGTCTTCACACATTTACTCCAGGTGAGTGAGGATGATTCCCCAGAATTAGCGGCGGCCATCTTCCATGATGCTGGTTTTGTGGTTTTGCCGAATGCTGTGGATTTAGAACTGTGTAATGAGTTGTTGGAGGTGTGCCGTCAGGACATGGTTGCGGGTGTGGTTGGGTAGTTGGTTGGTTGGTTGGTTGGGAGGGGGGAGTTGTATTTGGAAGGGTTGTGGCTGTATATAAAGTTGATTGTGACAGGAGGATATGTTAGAAATGCGATTGAAGTTGATTTGCCGAAACAAGTTGTTGGTAGAGACTGACGTTGGAACACCTCGATCTGGAAGATCTGCGATAAAAACTGGGGATAAGGAACCACCGCATGGAGGATGAGGTTGACCAGTCTTCAGGAATAAGTCTAGGTATGGAATTTGTGACTTCAGAGAGGGGAATCATTTTCGACCATTGGTGCTGCTGCTGCTGCTGCTGCTGCTGATGATGATGATGATGATGATGATGATGATGATGATGATGATGATTATGATGAGGATCCCAACATGACACCAGAAGAGGTTGCAAGGCAGTTCTTACCTTCACCCCACAAAGGAAATCACTGCTCAAAAAGTACTGAAGTTTTTTTTTGGGATTACCCCCTTCCCCGAAAACTAACATGGCAATGAAAAAGCCACCATGAATGAAGATGTATTTCCTATTGAAAATAGGGATTTTCCAAGGTCACTCGTGGATAGGTCTCAAATCCCAGCTTCTTCCATCAGTTATCCCCAGGAAGAACGAGAGATGTTGAGGCGCGACCCATGTGAAGATGGAAATCGGGGAGCAGGGCGTTATTCTTTAGGAGACCCGGTCAGACTGGGGGGCAGCAGACAGGGATCATTAAATTACAAATTATTTTTTTGGGATCAAACTTGCAGCAAATGTATGGTAGATTTGAAGGATATCCCCTCAATGGTGTATTGTTTGGGTTGGTAATATAACCGTTCACAAAGCATCCAGAGCTCAGATGATACCCAAAAACTGAACAACACTGAGGCTTTTGATTGCTTTGATTGGAAATACTGTTGATGGTTCAGAAATCCTGCGGTCACCAGTTGATATTGTAGTTGAAATCCCATGATTTACAAGGTTTTTTTTACATCCAAGGCCGGTGGTGATCGCCTTGGGATTCCAACGGTTGCCATCCAACCGTTGGGAGTTAAGGGACTCCGTGGAGACATAAAAATCCCAAAAGCATCATTTTGATTATGGTTTGAGGTATGCCAAAACCCTGGGATACAGTGGGTAAATAATGCTCCATTCATTTTTGTTGAGAAACCCTGTTGAAAATCTTCATAAATCCACTGTGAACCTTAGGCGCATGTGACCCCAAGTTATTCGGTGCAGCCGAATCAACCGACCTCATCAACCAACAGGAGAAGCGCAGAAGACGGGTCACTTGTTACATCACTCCGCGTTCGCCAAGCTGGTAGATCTTCCAAAGGTGATCGCAATGGAGTCCGAAAGGATTGGAGGGAAGGCATTCCGGTGATTTTTTGTTAGGGAACAAAAAACAGGTTGCTACCCCTTGTGAAAACTTATATATATATATATATAGATGGGAAATGGAACATCCAGCATTTGAAGATATATTTCCTGTTGAACCATGGGGAATTTTCCGTTGCCATGTTAGTTTTCGGGAGTGTAAAATACAAGGTTTCACTGCAGATGTTTAGGTTATGCAAGTTATGCCTGTCACTTGTATGTCAGTATAGGTCACTGAGACTTCTATGCTATGTTGTGTGACATTAACAAGCGCCCCAAATGTTTTGAGACAAATAGGTTGATTGGCGGTCCATTTTGCGGGGTTTCTTCAGTGATGTTGTTGGTTGACTTAATACCTCATGATTTACATGCCCAGAAAACTAACATGACAATGGAAAAGCTCCTTTTTTAAACAGGAGATACATCTTAAAAAACGGTTGGTTTTTCCGGGTTATATCTGTGAATCTTCGAGGTGGAGAAGCCGAGGTGGGTCAGATGAGACCTCAACCCAGATCTTCACGGCCAAAGGTTGCTATGTTAATCTCGACCCCAAAGAAACCTGGAAGGTTGCTGGGGAAGTTGCTTCCTTTATATCTTCAACTTTCCAAAATTGCCAAACTGATATTCTTGTAAAAAATCAGGGAGTCTTTTTGGGCATTTCAGAAAGGGGACGTTGTTTTTTTTTGTGGGATTGACAAGAATCTGAAGATCCTAATCCATCACTGGGTGAAATTGGACTCCAAGGGTGGTCCCCCCATTTTTTTCGGATGAGTAAAGCCAGGTGACCCCCGTCTTGCAGCACATTTTCGGTGAAGCTGATTACCTTTGCGCGGGTGCTGGTGGTGACTTTGTACGTGCTGGTGCCGTGGCGAGCTTGAGTCGCACTGGAAGATCTTCGAACAAAACACGGAAAGGTCAAAATTGAAAGTTGGACTTCGAACAATTTTACCGTAACTGTTCATTCTCATTATCCTAATTATTCGTCCTTATCATCCATATCATCCATCATCATCCTGGTTTCTTGTTCTTGGTTCCATTTTTTTTCTCTACATTGCCTTCAGACCGCGAACAACGCCTCCTGTGAGGCGTTCAAAGATATCAGCCGCTGCACGTGGACCTGGACTTCCCTGGTTGTCAGGGTGGCACTGCTGA
Organism: Breviolum minutum Mf 1.05b.01; assembly: GCA_000507305.1. Lineage (NCBI taxonomy): Eukaryota > Dinophyceae > Suessiales > Symbiodiniaceae > Breviolum > Breviolum minutum. The sequence continues at coordinate 8,446 of DF240556.1, forward strand.
TGCGGTGGCACCGGTGGTGACGTTAAACGTGGCCGTAGAAGCGTTGACGCCATGGAATGGTCCCACGTGGCTTGGAGTCATTTTCTAGCAAAGGCTGATGTTCCCAAGGTGTTACTGCATCATCACTAGGTCACTAGGTGGTGGTTTCAGATGTTTTTTTAAATTTTCATTCCTTCCTGAGGAAATGATCCAATTTGACTACAGTAATATTTTTCAAATGGGTTGAAACCACCAACTACATCATTTATTCTTCCTCAACAAAAAATCATGGAAGTGGAAACATGCTGCTCTGGAAGATGAGAACTCAGGTCTCAAAAAAGGGGGCCAGTCTTCTACTTGGATACATGATTCTTTTATTTGGGAAAAAACAATTATCATCATCCAAATCCTTCCAAACCTCAACATCTCAATAACCTCCCAGCCCTTTTTTTTTTGGGGGGTTATCCTTCGGTTCGGTCCCTTCCAACGTGTTGCCAAAACAGGCGTATTATCCCTGGCACCCATCGCATCAAGGAGGGTTGGACCATTGAAAGCTGGAAACCCCCCATGGAAGGAGAAGAACCTGAGGACTTTGAACGACGGGTTCCGGGGAAGTGTGGTGGAGCAAAGGAGGTGGAGCAAGGGTCGTGGTTTAAAAAAAAAGCTGGGGGCGTTAAAATTGGCACCTAAAATACAAATTTTGGACTGTTTTTGGAAGATTGTGATGAGTATTCACGATTCATGAGGAGCCTGTTAATGACCATTTTCCCTAATATAAATGACGTGCAAATAGTCCCGCAAAGAGGTCCAGGCATTTTTCCGCACCAAGAGGCGATTTTTTTCAGTTGGGATGAGGCCCCGGCAGGTTTGAAAGCCAAGAAAAATTCGATCCAAGGCGGATCCGTTTTGATACTCAACCATCTGTGAAATACAATCCATTCACAAAGTGAGCCTAGATATGTGGTTTGGATCTGGTTGAAGGATACTTGTCTAAGGATACTGGAACTTTAAACGAAACATTGGCTCAGTAGATGGACTTTGGAAGATGGAGGGTAAACATCATGGATGGATCTATCTGTAGCAACAGGGTGTGGAACTGGAAAGTGTATGAAGGGGAAAGGTGTGCCTTTTTGATGGCTATATACTGATTGCAGAAGAATCAGTATATAATTGAAGTCATGATTTAAAACGCTTTGTATACACCCCTGAAGATTAACATGGATCATAATCATGGAGGTTCGGAAGATCAATTTCCTTTCTAAATGGGTGATTTGTAGGTTCCATGTTAATCTTCCAGGGTGTACATGGATCTAATTTTCTAAGACACCTTTTTCTTTGGGTGGCCGGGTGGGTGTGTTTCTGGGCAACGTTACCATGGGATGAACCTTCCAGGAATGGCGTTATTACACCTTCTGCCCATTGCCAGCAGGCCTGGATCCAATCCCTGCAACTAACTAACAGCAAAAGCTACTGAAAATAGGCCTAACCGACCCAAAAGGAAATGCATCATCTTCCAACCATCCATTTTTCGGGTGCGAGAAATGGGTTAGTTTCAGGGGAGGGAGGTTTTTTTTCACCTCCAAAATTTTTTGAAAATTCTTCAACTATCAAGGTCGCCCTTCCATGAAGTGAACTGGTGGGTTCCACCTGGCAGCCCAAAATTACAAGAAAGACATGGTCCTAGCAATGACGTAGAGTTAGAACCCCAAACAACAAAATACCTTCCCTGAAACTAACAGCAAAAGCCCCTGAAATGGATGGTTGGAAAACAATCCTTTTTTTCTTTTCGATTTGTTGGTTTTACGGAGGGTAGCTCATTTCACCAAACTCTTTGGAAGGATATTTCATTGCTACTAAGTAGAATGAATCAAGGGACTTTTTGTAGATACAGTGTGCATTTACTATATATATATATATACACACACTGTATATCCAATCATATCTACATACAAACACATAGAATATACATACACTCTTGGACTCCCAAACATCCGGACCTACCATTCCATTTCCAGGTGCAGCCATCCTACGTGATAATCGCACCTGGCATGGAGGAACACCCAATGTGTCACTTGGATGGATGGATGTTATTCTGACCTTCCCAGTTAGGGATACCCTCCGACAAACTAATATGGCTGTAGTATCCACCAAGGTATTTTTTGCAGGAAAGGTGGTGATTTTAACCGCGATTTCTTAGTTTACCAAAGGCTTTGCCCAGCAAAACCTGACCCTGGAAGGGTTTTTTTAGAGAAATGATAAGGATGGATCCCTTTTACAATGAATCTACTTTTTGGTTGTGTAGGATGGAGAATGTTCCGTTTTTTTTTGATGCATCCATTGCCATTTCCGGGTCATGGTTCCAACCAAAAACGATGGGCGTCGTCTTGAAAGTCTGAGGTCGGAGGCGACGCGTTTTTTGCCCAACGTGGAGTTTGCCGCCAGCTGGTGGTGCGTGGCTTCCACCGAAGAAATCTGGCGAAACCCCTGGAAGTTGGCACCACGAGCCATGCCGCGAAGTGTTTACAGCAGGTGGGTGGAAGGGGGTTGGGGACCCAAGGGGGCCCAGATTGGATGTGTTGGGTCTGGGGTGAATCTAAGTTGAGGGGATGTGTCTATAGGAATTTCCTTTTTTGTGCTTAAAACAAAGCGAAACCAGACGACTTTTGGAGATGATTGAGTGCGGGAAATCCCCTACGATGATTCAATTAGATTGAGTTCAATCAAGGTAGATCCAACAATGTTGGGTGGATTTGCGTGGAAAAACTCTCAATATCCTGGTAGATCATCACAATCATTGTCAACAGCAGCAACATTTGGACCCTCAGTGGTTGGTGTTGAAGGGTTGCACCATATGTATAAAAAAAGGGGCGCTGGAAGTCCACCAGGCCACGTGTTGATGGCTGAAATCCAGCGGTCACCAGTTGATAGGTAGTTTATCTCATTACTTACATGGCTTTATACATCCCAGGTGGTTGTTTGGGAATTCTTCCATCAACAGTAGTAAGGGTTTATCATCATCCCAGATTAACCAGCATTTTTTGGAATCGTGGCAACGACGCATCAAAAGCGACCGAACCTCCCAGCTCATCGAAACAAAGTCATGGATGTGTCCCAAAATACCGTCATAGCAACTTGGACATGAAACAAGATATCTATCATATGTACAAGATAATATATGTATACGCACAGGTTGTGTATATATCATATATGCATATTATACAACGTACACATTGATATCATGATTTTCAACCCACTCAAGACCCACTGGTCCTAAGCATTTAATTGTTTACATGGAAGGCTCTCGCCTTATGCTCAACACTTGTGCAGGCGGGCCGATTTGGATGAAATGCTGCACTGCCTCCCCTCCCAAAGTTTAACATGGTTCACCTGAAAATGGCACCCTGGAATAGGAGATTCCTTTTGGAAAATTGGATGCAATGAGATCAATGACAAATCTTTCACAAATCCTTCAGACATCATCAACAGTATATACTCTTTCTGGATTTTTCGTTGTTTCTTTCAAATCTAAATATATCACTTTCGATGCAATAAACATGGGCCTCCCTTCAACTCCCAAGCAGATTTGGGATATTCGCCGGAACCCGCCCTAAAATCGTGAGGCTAGTGGTGACAGACAAGGACTTGGAATATGGTGTGCGAGATCACTTTTCCTATGCCCGTTGACCTGGTCGTTGAGTCGTTGAGGCAGCCACCGTTGAAAGCCGCCAGCCGCGCCAACGAGAATCTGTGGCCACCATATGATGAGGCGGCGGGGAGAAGTCTCCAATGGAAGGCACAAGCGCCTCCAGCTTCGGCGTTCACGGTTGAGGTGCCGCATGAAGCGGGTGAATTTTTGGTGTTCCATGGAGGGGAGAGAGGAGGAGCCACCATTTGAGGTTTCAACTTCAGCGTTCCTTCGGCAAGCCAGGAAAGCTTTCGGATGCTGGTGGCACCCTTGCTGATGCGGAGATTGAAAAGGGAGGTCGCACATGATTTGCCTGACAATGTCGACCATGACTCCGAGTGGGAGCTCGGAGAAAATCAGAAAAGGATGTGGAGTGCGCTCCCAGTGCTTCAAGGAGCGGCGCGAACCAGGATGGACGTGCCGTTCTCAGCTACTGAGTTCGAACAGTAGACGGCCGGCGTGGAGAGAGCTAAGAGCCATGCTGAGCTTCCTGCTGATGAGAGCACAGTCCATCTTCAGCGTTCCTTCGGCTTGTCAGTTGACATTGACACCGCCATCCGGTATGGGAATCGGCTCTGTCAGCTGCAGCAAAAAGTGGACAGCCGGTAATGCAAGAGAAACAGAGACCTCAAAGGATGGACGTGCCTGCGCCACGTTTGGACACGAAGAACGTAGAAGATGCAAAGCGGCTTGGAGAGCGGCTTGGAGAGCGTTCCCAGCTTAGTTGCTGCTTTCCAAGCTTCCCCTGAAGGTTTGAGTGGGGAGCTCGCCTCTGTTAGAAGCTTTGGTGGAGCTTTAACAGAGAAAGATCTACTCGGTTTGCTTCAGCGTTCCTTGAAGTGCCGCTGCATTGCGTGGTACTCCATGCTGTGCCAACGCACTTCAAACCGACGCATGTCTTGTCGGAGTGCGAAGAGCAGCGCGTACGCCTGCCGGTCGGAGCCGTAGGGCCGCGTGAAGGGTGCTGGAACTTGAAGGTTTCAAGGTTGAAATGAGCTCAGCCGTCCAGAGTGATTTGGGATATTCGCCGGATGCACCGGTTAGCGATGTGGAGGTGTCACTTGATAGTGGACATGAGGTAGCTGAGAGATTCAGTCTCTGCGCAAGAGCTGTGCTGAGCGCCAGAATTTTGTGACCCTGAGTCATTTCAATCTCAATGTCAGCAGCATTGATGCTTCTGAAGCTGGGTTGATGATGCGGAGGGTCAGCTGATGCTGATTTGCTTTGGATGATGGCGATGGGCTGAAGCCGACTGCGGAGTACGCAAAAAAGCGTGGCACTGTGATGTTTTTTTGGCCTTGGCGATTTCGGCAAACAGGGTCTACTGGGAAACACTTAGATGATGATGAAACAAGATCCATCAGCTGTATAGATTCGTTTCTTCGCAATCAGCAGGGTCAATTTTGTTGAGAAAGGGATATGTTAATTCTTCATGAACAAAACTTTTTGCGAACCAACCTTTTAAATCAACAAAAGCTACTCAGAGACATGCCCATGTCCGAGGAAGGAAACAGAAGTTCCTCTTCCCCACCCTGTGCTCTTTGTATTGATCTGGCCTTCTAGTCCTGTCTCTCATAATCGATTTTGAGTGGAAAACGACTGTATAGTCAAGGAAACTTACCCTCCCTGAAACAAAGATAGCACCTGAAAATTGATGATTTGAAGACGAGTTTATTTTTGGGATGGCCTATTTTCAAGTGTTATGTTGTTTTCAGGGAGTGCATACTCTTTCTCTCTCTATATATCTTGGAGAGATTGAGAGAATGGTGATTGGAAAATGGATCTCTTCAAAACTCATTTTTTTTTGCTACGCCTGCGACTGAGGAAGGCAAACCTATCATCGACATGCCTCAAGAGCCAGAAATGCCAACGCCCAATAGGTCGCGTCCGACGAGTGTAAAACACAGCTGGGGAAATCAAATTCTGAAAGTTGGGCTCGTTGATCGGGTATATGGCATGGGGTAATTGTTACCCTCCACGAAACTAACATATCTCCTCCCCAAAGGTATTTTGAGTTGATGATTTTCCGGCTTTCCCAAGGGGGGGGGACATGTATCCTTTCCCTGGAGGGTACAGTAGATCTAGTTTGGTTTGACCTTGGCCATGAAAAGTCAATTTTTCATGATTGTACTTTCCTTTGGTAGCTCAAGATTTGGGTCAAGCATTGCATTTAGCGATGGAAATGTTGCGCAAAAAGGGGGTTGGATATGAGGACACGGGCCGATTATCCTTCAGCACAAAAATTGTTACGTAATATAGATGTTATCCACACTTTGCACTGAAAATGTCCAACTCAACTAGACACAAAATGATGTGAGGAAACAAGTGGTAGAAACTTCCTGTTGGTCCACAGGCCACCCTTGGGCTTCCGCTCCTTGGAACGAACCAGGACTTGGATTTGGATGATGGGAACAGACTCGGAACTGTCTCAAAAAAGTAGGGCTCATTCAATGGGACCCGGGGCAAATCGGCAAAGCAAAGGTTGGAGCTTTTTGAGACCGGCATTTGCCTGTTCACTTTTGATTTTGAAATGCTGGTAGAAACATACTCAACAATCTTAAATTGAACTCTCTCTGTCTCTCTCTCTCTCTCTCTCTACTAAAAAACTACTGGTATATATTTCAACGCATTCATCATGTTTTTTTCCCAGATAGCTTTGGGTTCTTCTCATGGGCAAAGAAAGTCGGTGGTGTTGAAGTGGGTGCCTCTGGGTGCTGTTTTGCATGCTAAATCAGGGTGTGGTTGCTCGGCCTGAAAAGGGGAGCTCTAACAACAGTTCTCCAGATACTGTAATTTCAGGGTTGACCAACACATTTTTGAGAGTTACAGTAACTATTCCGCCAAAAACTAAGATGTCCCCCTGGAAAATAGTGGTTGGAAGATGAGATTTCCCTTTGAAATGGCCTCTTTTGAGGCCGGACATGCGTCAATTTTAGGGGGGTGTAAATGCCATATATTTTCTCTCAATGGCTAACTGGGTGGTGGCAACCCAAATATTTTTGATTTTCACCCCCGAAAATCGGGGAAGATTATACAACCCATTTTGACTACAGTAACATCTTTCAGATGGGTTGGTTCAACTTTCAACCACCAAACCAGCTAAGTTTAGTGTGGACCCTTGGATCGTTTCCCGTGGGGCCATCGATCCCAGGACCCTCACGAAAGCACAGGCTCAACAGCTCTTGGAGGACGGTTTTCCCGGTTTTCCACAGGGTGCGTTTGGGCCAAAAAAAGGCCCAAAACAACCAAAAAAACCTTAGACACACAGAAAGGTTATGGGAGCCTTGTGAGATATACATGAGAGGTTTAGAGGTTTTCATAATGATTTTTGATGACCTGACACACCCGGCCCTATATGATTCTGGTTTTTACGTGGGGGAAGAGGATGGACATGTTCTTGTTTTTGGAGGAAATACCCATCTCAGAGGAGCGACGGATCTAGCAGTTAGGAAATCTTAAAAGAGCAATAACTCGTATCATTCATACAATAGCCAGAGGTGTTGGTGACAAACGACATTGATCTTTGGGTACATACACCCTAGAATTTTCAAACGAGGGTAAGATCATTGGATTGAAAGCTCGTTTTTGACACCTTCGTGTCAGTGATAGCTGGCAGTGGCAGTGACTGTTTTCAACAATCATTATACCACATCATTTCCCATTGCAGACTTGTAACTCTTGGTGTGAATTTCTCTCGCAGACATAGATCTTTCAGGAAATCATGGTCGATTCTCCAGCAGCTTTTAAAACAAGAAACGACAATACCCATGTGCAGTATCCAAAAATTGCGCTAGATGATTCAGAATGATTCTGAATGGAAACCAGCGTATTTGGAACACCAACATTTCCTGTGATCATTTTTTTTTGGAAAACAAATTTCCAACCTCTTTTCGATCCAAGTCTTTTTCATTCGCAAAAAAGAATCGCCATGGCACCAACAGGTGGTGACGGATGGGGGGGTTGATGGGGTGAAACAACGTGATACTCCATGTTTCAGGTGTTTGCTGTTCAAGAATAATTAGGTGGTGGCAACTCAAATATCTTTTATTTTCACCCCCATTTAGGGAAGATTTCCGATTTGACTAATATTTTTCAGATGGGTTGAAACCACCAACCAGATAATCAGTTGCCAGTTTTTTGTTACTAGTTGATTTTTAAATTCCTCCAGCATGTTTTGAGGTTTTTTTTGCAGTTCAAGTTTTGGAGAAGGTTTGTTATAGAACCGTGTTGAGGGCCCTCAGGTTTTGATAGCAGTTTCGGGTTTTCCTTACTTCAAATGATTCCTTGACCCAGCAGTTTTGCTGGGTCTCGCTGGGTTGAATGAAGAATGGAATTCGTCATCAAAACAAGACTCAACCTCCCCAAGTAAAGCTAAGTTTGACAGGTCATTGCAAAAAAAAAATCTTGGGTGGCCAGGACAGGTGCAGACCCCACATACCTAGAGATAACTAGTGCTGCTGCTGCTGCTGCTGATGCTGATGCTGATGATGATGATGATGATGATGATGATGATGATGATGATGATGATGCTGATG
>DF240556.1:17007-111534 GCA_000507305.1 Breviolum minutum Mf 1.05b.01
TGATGCTGCTGCTGCTGCTGATGCTGATGCTGATGATGATGATGATGATGATGATGATGATGATGATGATGATGATGATGATGCTGATGATGCTGATGATGATGATGATGATGATGATGATGATGATGATGATGATGATGATGATGATGATGATGATGATGATGCTGATGCTGGAAGGAGGATCAATCCGAATGACATGCTGTATTACAACACAAGCCCTGAAGGGTTATTTCTGTGGGTCTTTTGATACTTGATTGTCAGTGTCAGGTGTTGCAGCGTTTCAGTACGGAACAGGCATGGTGATGTTGAAACGACCAAGGGGGGGAAATGGCAGTTCTACCGGGAGGTGTTTTATTTGTGCGACCTGTACTGGGTCCCCTCCAAAAATGCCCGGATTCATGGCCCTACTTTGGATGACATTTTTCAATGGCGTCAGAGTCCGAAGAAAATTTTCGGCAGTTTTCTGGAGGTTCCCCCCTGGTGCTAGTAAACTGCCCCTCTTTCTGTGAATTCTGCATTTTGAATCATACAAAGATAGATTGGGATATTCATCACTCAGATGACAAAAAATAACAGCTCCACTAAAGGACACATCAAACTTTTTCTGCAGCACCTGGTTTAAACTGTTGACAATTCTGGCATCCAAGAACCGATCAGGTTGTGTGATTTTTTGTTTAGATACCTCCCTGAAAATTAACATACGGTTGATAGAAGAAATCCGGCTAACCAGTTGATATGGTAAATCTACCATAATTTACAGCGTTTTATACATCCCAGGTGGTTGTTTGGGATTTCTTCCAACAGTATCCCCTTCCAAATTGATGGTTGCTTTGTCGACCCTTTTTAGGGTCGACATTTGTCAATTTTCGGGTGGGATCAAACGCCGAAGGTCTAAAAACATAACGACTTTCCTGGTCTTGACAATTAAGAATCATCTGTCAACATATTAACCATCAACATCTTTCATTCGTCGTTGATGGATGATTGATTTCAGAACAATCTTGACATTCTAGACGGCAGGAGGTTTGATTCAAGTTGAAATATGAATATGTTTCTTTTCACCACATTTCCATGCAGCATTTACAGCATTTTTTTCTACCAGCTGAGTATCTAAAATGTTTCTAACATTCCCTCCATCCAAAGTAACATCCTTCCCTAGAACTTCGATTAAAGATCATTGTTTCACCATTGGAGTTGTGCGTCTGTTCTATATGGGTGTTTCCAAAAATAGGGGTATCCCCAAAATGGATGGTTTATAATGGAAAACCCTATTAAAATGGATGATTTGGGGGTACCCCTATTTTCGGAAACATCCATATCGCCACGGGGGTTTGCACCTGCCAAACAGATTTTGCTTTTGAAAAACCAGGCGAGAAGAGCTGCTTAAATCAACCTCGTGGTTTACATCTCGACGAAGCGTCTGGGGCGTGAAAACAATTAGCTGTCGGGTTTTGGGGTTGTTCGGTTGTTGGAAATGAGTCAATGATGAGGTTGAGCAGCTGCTGTGTATAAAGATGGGGTCGTTGGGAAATGACCATGGATTTCTCTGGGAGTAGTCTATATTCAGGCAGAACATTTCCAGGCAGCCATGTTAGCTTACAAGGTGACAAGGCATCTCCAACTCCAAAATGCCGGATCGAAGTCCATCAAGGTCTTGGTCACTGAAAAAGGAGGGGTTTTCCCTATGAACCAATTTTGTTCCCTGGTGAAATATCGGAAAGTCTATGGAAATTCCCATTTTCGGACAGGTAGGATAAGATAAGGATTCACGAAATCATTGACTTGGAGTGTGTTTTGGTTTTCAAACAGAAAGGGTGGAAGGGTGTTTTCAGGATTGTTTTGGGAGTTTTTTTTGAAAGTAGGGTTATGTAACTTTCCATGGGATGTTGTGTGTTGGCGCAACAAAATCATCACCATCTGATCATCCCGACCCGCCTCCCGACCTGTTTCGGTCCGAGGCCGGCAATCTCTACGTGGCGGACTTCGGCAACTTCTGCGTGGTACGTTTCTCCCTGGACGATGCGGCGGCCAAAGGTGGTGCCGTGGTGGTCGGCGTGCGGGGGAAGCAGCTCATGGACATTGACTATCTCAAGGCCTCGGCTGGGCGGGCTGCAAGTTGTGACCTGAAAGGGGACAAAAGTAAGGAAGTTGTCAAAAGGTGCTCATGCTTGAAGTAGAAGCAACGTTTGGTGGAAAGTTCAAGTTGGAGAATTAGTAGAGTTGGCCTGAACCCAGATGTATGATAGAAATGATATGATTTGATGGAGGTGATTTTCCTTCAAGCCGGGGTACCAGACAATTCCTGCTGGGTATCAAGGAAAAAGAGAAAGTTGAAAGCATTTTCACACCCCTGAAAACTAACATATCCCCTGAAAATTGATGGGTGGTTCAGATGATTCATTTCCTTTCAAAATGGTCCCTTTTTAGGGACGACATTCGTCATTTTTTTTGGGGGTAAGATTTTTTAGTAGTGACTGTTTGTTCAAATTTCACCATCCGGCCATTGGGATCTTGGTTCTGCTAGAACTGCCAAGTCAGCAACTTGTTCGCGTGTTTGCTCACGTGATGTACAACGTGCTGGCATGAATCACTGTGACTTATTGCAATGCCTCGAAAAGATTTGCCCCTGCGAGTTGCATTGGAAGAACTTGATTCAAGTACAAATTTCCCCAAAAATAGTGGGTTTTCCTCAGAATCATCCATTTTAATAGGGGATCTTCCATGAAATACACCATCCATTTTGGGGTGTTTCCCGGTTGGAACTCCCCCCCCAACCGGGCCAAAAAACCGCCAAGCATCCCCCTACCAAGCTTCAAACCACACGTTGTTTGTCAGGACATCGACAAGCCTTTGGCTCCCGCAGAAGGTGAAGGTGTTTTGCTGAAGAATCCCATCGACGTGGCGCTTAGCTCGTTGCTGGGGTCGAAAATGGTGGGATTTTCCAGCCAGCGATTTGTTAGTTTAGAGGAGGTGTAGGAAGTTGAGCTGATTTTTTTTGTTTTTTTTTCCAGTTGGATGAAGTGAGCTAACAAAATAAGCCGGGTGACTTTGTGATCCCAAGATGTATACCTTGGAAGATTAACATAGATACCAACACTTGCCATGTTTAAAGGGAGTTACCTTTTGTTGGTCCTTGCCACGACAGCCTGTCCCTACTTCTGTGTTAGTTTTTGGGGGTGTACCCCAAGCATTTTTTTATTTTGAAAGTATTAGAGCTGCAACCACGCAGCTGAAACCAGTAATTTGTATATAGGTTTGAAAAGATAGCTCAAGTGATAATTTCCCAAACAACATTTGATTCTGTTTGATTGCAGTACGCAAAAGCACGAAGTGTTGAATGAAACTCATACACCCCTGGAAAATTTATCTTTTTGAATTCAAACAATGGTGGTTTGGAAGATGATTTTCCTCTTCAAACAGGTGATTTTCAGATCTTCTTATGTATTTTTTTTTCACCCCTACCTGGGGACATGATCCAATTTTGAATCATATTTTTGAGATGGCAACTACTGTTTTTTTTTGAGGGTACTTAGTAAATGGATTAATTATAACCCCCTAAGTATGTAAGTAGTTTGGTTTACATCCCAAAAAAGGTAGGTTATACATCAACCAACTTACTAACGATCGTTTCCAGGAGGACACCCCCCCAGTAGTCCTCGACTGAGGGATGGTGCCTTGTTGGTGCTGGACTGTCCTATGGGCCGAGTGCAGCGCTTTGATCGAGGCGAGGGTCGGGGGTTAGGCATGCTGGCATACGGTTGATGGAACAAATCCGGCGGTTTCACCAGTTGAGGTTGGTACCTTTATGCCATTATTTACAGGGTTTTATAGATCCCAGGTGGTTGTTTGGGATTTCTTCCTGACCAGTATGTAATTATATGAATTCATTTTATTCACATATGACATTTGTATATATACTATGCTTATCACTTATCCCCATATTTTTTCATTTATATATGCACATCGCCCCCAAACATGTTGAAATGATACATTTTTTTTGGTTCAAAGTGACAAGTCCATTTATTAAGTCCACCAAGCAATCTTCATGAAAAAGGTAAGGCTTCTTACTCAACTCCGGTGGTTTTTTTTCCTCAACCTCAAGGTTCACTGGCTGGTGCCGTAAATGGCCATTTTCCTAGCGCATAATAAGCAAATGAGCAATTGGCTAGCGGTTGAACACTTGCCAGTTGAGTAACTCCCCCCAAAAAATTGGGGGATGAAATCCCAGGGAAAGCTTTAGACCCTCAGGTCATGGGGCAGGGCAGGAATTTGGACGGAATTTTTCACTCCATTTCATTCCTGGATGCCGGACAGGAATCACTAAAAAAATCGTAAGCATTGAGATTTTTGGGGTCATTTTTGGATGGTTTAATGGAGGTGGAGATAAATTCAGAATATTTTTCTAGATAATACTGTTGATGGAAGAAATCTGACTAACCATTTGTTGATAGGTAGTTTATCACATTATTTACAGGGTTTTATACATCCCAGGTGGTTGTTTGGGATTTATCATTTCCCTATTGGGGAAGATCCAAGTCGGAGATTCACAACTTGTATGACAGGATGGTTGGACCCCAACGCACTGTGTCTGATGGCATCCGTGGTGTTGACTAAAAAATCCTGGCCGGGCCAAAGACACGACCTGGGCCTCCAAGGGTAGCGTTTTGGAAGTGTTCAACTGACATTCCTTTTTTGCACTTGTGGTATACTAGCATAGTTTCATGGTACAGTTGGGTTGCAATTTCAATTGCCGGTAGCCCCTTTTTGCAATCAAGATTGGCCACAACTTGGCCTTAAAGAGAGGAGAAAAACAGAAGGTGCTGAGCGTTTCCTTTCATTCCTACATCCCAAGGCTTTTAGAAACACAGGTTATGAGCCCAAGACTTCCTGCAGTCCTCGCTGCATAGAAAAGTGTTGAAGAAAAGAGAAGATCTGAAGCTAAAGGATGGAAAGAGGCAGGGCAGAAGAAGCTGCGGAGTTGGCTTTGGTTCCTGTGGATGGGAGGGAAACGAAGTCAAGAAAAAGTAGAAGTGAAAGTAGTCAAACAAGAGGAGCTAGGGGGTCAGAAACGGGTCAGCTTGAGATAGAGGATGTCCCAAGAGCACCTGAAGGACCACCTGAGGCTCTTGCACCGAAGCAATTGGAGCCATTGTTCAACGAAGAGCAAGTTAGGCGAGCAGAAGAGCTGATGGCACAAGCTCCTTTGTTGCAGAACCAGAGGAGGCCAGCAGCGTTGAAGGAGTGGGATGGAGTCGCTGGAGGAGATGTGGTGGAGTCATCCCCGGAGTTGAAGCTAGAGGTGGCTACTACGGGAAGAGGAAGCACACCACATGGAGTAGTGAATCCACCCATGGGTTTTCAAGGATACCCGAACATGATCTCTCCACCAATGGGAGCACCAGGGATACCACCGGGGTACAACCCTATGCAATTTTGGATGGAGGATCATATGAAAATGCAGGTTCAATTGCAACAAGAAGTGATGTTGCTTTCTCAAAGTCTGAAGACACTCCAGGACGAGAATGTTCGGTTGAGGGTGCAGTTAGTCGAAGAAAGAGAAACCAAGTACTCTACTCCACCAGCGGATAAGGTTGGGGAGTCAAGATCGACACGGAAACCGACTGACAAGAAGAAGCGGTTAGTTGGTGGAAAAAGTGAGGAGGACGGGCCAGAGTGCCGGCAAGAACAAGAAGTTGAGGACGGGCCAGAGCGCCAGCAAGTGAAAGAGGGCGAGGACGGGCCAGAGTGCCAGCAAGAGGACGGGCCAGAGGGCCAGCAAGGAAAAGATACAGAGGAAGGGTCAGTTGACCAGCAAGATCAAGAAGAGAAGGAGGCGGCGGAACCGAGTGAAGAGGAGTCGTCGTCAGAAGATAGCGTAGATGAAGAGGGCAAAAGAAAGCATCGAGGTCGAAAGAAAGATCAAGTGCCGAAGAACGCCTTCAACGCTATGCTGAAGTTGATGCAAGGAATGCAGAAGATGCAGGAGCAAATCTTAACCCACAAAGGAAAGGTGGGCAAAGATCGAGGAGAAGAAGATGAAGCACTACGAGCAGGGGTTGACCTGCATCAGTTGCCGGAATGGTCGCCAGACACAGCACCGGTGGATCTTCAGGATTGGCTTCTGTTGGTGGAGCCACAGATGTGTGACATCAGTGCCTCGTCACACGAGTGGTGGACTTTGACCTTGGAGACTGCAAGAAAGTGGTATCAGAAGCACCAATCCTTGAAGCCCATCGAGAAGTTGAAGCACAAGATCGCACTGCCGGCAGACTTGCAGAAGACCGTGTGGAAGAGGCTGGAGCGACGAGCAAGCAACTTGTTACTTCGAGCACTTCCGGAAAGTCAAAGAGAGGACATCATCGCTGGAAAGGACCTTTCGGTGTTGGCCATTTTGACGAAGTTGATGGTGAACTACCAACCAGGTGGAGGACAAGAGAAGGCTGCAGTACTATCAGCCCTTGAACTTCCGTCTGAAGCAGGTGCCATCGGTGAAGCAATAGCTGGGCTGCGGCGGAGCAGTGGATATGGGCTTGGTACTTCCAGATCCGTCGGTGTTGCTACGTGGTTTGGATAGATTGGTTGGAAAGGTGGTGGGAAGCAACCCTACTTTGCAGTTCCGCATCAACCTGACCAGGACCACTTTAATGATCGATGCGGTGCCGACTATGACTGGCATCGAGCAGTTGGCGGAGTGCATCATGGCGGAGTTGGACCAGGTCTCCTATGCCAGGAAGAAGGCAGCTGTGGCGCAACCCCCAAGAATCAAAAGAATGGAGGAGCCTGGACAAGGAGGTTCGGGTGGTAAGAGGATTGAAGAAGATAAGAAGGAACTTCCGAAGTGCAAGTTCTACTTGAGTGAGGATGGATGCCGAAGAGGAAAAGGATGTCGGTTTTCTCACGACCAGAAAGACGATGCCAAAAGATGCTGGACGTGCGGATCTACAAAGCACTTCAGCAACAAGTGCCCGGTGAAAGAAGGAGGACAGAATTCGTCACCACCAAAGATGTCAAAAGCTGAGAGGACAAAAGAAGAGTCAAAGGCTGGAAGGGGTGAGGACGAAGAAGTTCAATCCAACAGGGCTGCACTGGGTCCGGGGGAGGATATGAAGCTCTTACTTGAAGAAGCGAGTAAGATGCTCAAATCAATGCCTGGATCATCGGAAGTTAGTGGAGGAGCCGAAGAAGGAGAAGCGAAGATCCGGAATCTACAACGTCAACTGGATGAGCTTAAAGGAGGCTCGTTGAAAGTCTTCAGACTTGCAAGGGTGCAACCATGTGATGAGGAGATGGGTCTTTTGGACTCAGGAGCGACGCATTGCTTGAGGCCACCATTGTATCGCGAAGATACATCCAAGTACAAGGTCGTGAAGATCAACTTGGCAGGAGGACAGAGTGCAGAGTTGAGGATGAGTCCCGGAAGAGTCATCGTGGGCCAAGAAGGAATTGAACCCATAGTTCCGTTGGGTCACTTGGTATCGCAGCTGGGGTGCAATCTTCAATGGACTCAGGATGGTCTGGTGGTGGTACATCCAGTTCGAGGACAGATCCAAACGATGCTGAAGGATGGTTGCCCCATGATAGCAAGGAGGACTGTCATGAAGCCATTCCAGGAGTTGGAAGAGAAGGAAGAAGGGTCGGTTAGAACGATCAAAGAAGAAGAGGATCCGATTACAAGATGGATGCAACGTCTGGTAGAAGAACACCCGGTTTTTCAAGAGGTGCCATCGGACGTCAAAAGGATGTTGGTAGTGACGCCACAATGCCACAACATTTGTGGAAACAGGAGAAGAAGAAAGCTATGGAGAAGAGAAGGAGGAGTCACGGTGTATCTCTACTCTGGAGAAAGGACGGGCTACACGTATGAGAGGGCTGTGAAGGAGTTGGGTGGTGATCAAAGAAAGGTGGTGCAGGTGAACATTCAGAATGGAAAGAAATGGGACATGGTGGACGGACAGGTCTACGAAGAGCTGCTAGAGATGGCAGTGAATGGCCAATTGTCTACGATTTTGACATCACCGAACTGCAGAACGAGATCGAAGCTGAGGCATGTGAAGGTGCCTGGTGTGGACCTGCCAGGACCAGCAAGAGGTTGGGACGGTGGCGAATGGGGACTACCAGAAAACACCGAAATGGAAAGAAAGAAGTGTTGGGAGGACGATGTGATGATGTTTAGATCTTGGATGCTCTACATGGTCGCTGAAGAGTGTAGGAAGGCTGAAGGAAAACTTGAGGCGATCAACTTTCTACTGGAGCATCCACAAGCACCTGAGGAGATGCCAGAAGTGGTATCAATTTGGAGGACGGAGGCCTGGAAGAAGCTGAAAGAACTACATCGTCTTCGAGAACATCTCGTTGACCAAGGAGATCTTGGTGGAGGAGCCACCAAACCAACGACATTGGGAACCAACTTGGGCCTGGACTTTCCTTACATCCAGGGAATTGTCAAGACACGTAGAAGGGTAGAAGGGAAGACAAAGGAGCAGTTGGTGCAAGAGTCGAAGAAGCTGGCGAGGTGGAACCCAGTGATGACGAGTTGCATCGCTGAAGCGGTGTTACGACGAGGTGGAGGAGAAGTGAAGATTCGAACGTGGAGGACACATTTTCGAAGAAACCATTACCCGTTCAGGAAGGATTGTCAAGTATGCCAAGAAGCAGCAGCCAAAGGACGTCCACATCTTCGAGAAAAACTACCACCAAGAGCAGCCGTGCTTTCAGTAGACGTGGCTGGTCCGCTGTTGGTGACGGAGGATGTGAACCGGAAGAAGGCGAAGTACATCTTGGTGGGAACTTTTACGTGGTCTACTGGGATGATTGGTGATGATGAAGAAGAAGAAGTAAAAGAAGGAGAAAAGGAAGACGAAGCCATCGTACTTGAAGCGGTGGAAGAACCAGGAGAGATTGAGAATGAAGATGTCAAGGTAATGAAGCTAGAGGAGGATGAGGAGCCTCTTCAACTATGTGATGAAGAAGACCACGGAAAGATCGATGAAGAGGAAGAGATAGAGGAGATGAAGAATGCCCAGGTGAAGGTACATCGAATGGCGGTTCCTTTGCCGTCAAAGAATGGTGATGACATCCTGAGAGGGGTGGCTGACCTTTACCTGATGTTGAGAAGCGAAGGAATGTATGTGAGGCAGCTTCACAGCGATATGGGAAGAGAATTCATCGGTCCCAGGTTGTCCAAGTGGTGTTTGGAGAGAGGAGTACTTCAAACGTTTACTTCGGGAGCAGACCCCCAAGGAAATGGAAGAGCTGAACGTGCAGTACAAGCAACGAAGATGGAAGTCAGAAAGATGCTGAGGAGTGCAGGCGTCGGGGCTGAGTTTTGGCCTTTGGCGGTTCGACATCTCAATGAGACATGGAGAAGGATGAGAAGGGAGGTGAAAGAAACCGTACCACCTTTCATGTCCAAGGTGATCGTCAAGAAGCGTTACTGGAAAGCTCAGGACTTCGACCCGAAGAACGAAGTGGTGAGGTACATCGCACCGTCTTGGGTGTATCACGGCCATTGGATCATGAGAGAAGATGGATCCAAAGCTATCACAAGAGCGATGATATCAAGGACGGTGGAACCTATCACCGATGAAGTGTGGATTGCCCTGGAAGATGCCTTCAATCCCTTGGAGGCTCGACAAAGGATTCGAGGGAAGTCTTTGGTGCAGAGGCTGAGAGTGGAAGAAGAAGATGAGGAAAGAAAGAAGAAGGAAAGAGTGATGCATGAGGAAGCCGCCAGGTTAGTCTTTGATGAGGCTGAAGTGGCGCCTATCGTTGCGGAGGGCATCCAAATGCTCCAGGCAAAGATTGAGGAGCCCATAGAGGAGGTTCTTCAAACCAAGATTGTGAGTCCAGGAGAAGTCAAACAAAAAATTGAGAAGTGGCGAAAGGCGATTGAGGCGGAGATTGAGTCGCTTTTCAACATCAAGAAGGCTTTGAGAGTGGTGGGAAAGGAGGAGATGAAGAAATTGGTAAGAGACCAAGGAGTGGTTCCTTTGCCTTCAAAAGTCATCTTCACCTTGAAGCCGGATGGAAGTAATCCACAAGGAAAGAGAAAATGCCGCATAGTCGCATGCGGAAACTACGCTGCTCCGGAGGAAGAGGCAAACTACTTTGCAGCAGGAGCTGATGCAGCTTCTCTTCGACTTGTCCTTTCTTTGGGGGCAAGAGAAAATTGGGAAGGCTACAACATGGACGTTAGGACGGCTTTCTTGAATGCCCCATGGAAAGGAGACAAGCAGTTTGAGGATTCGGATGAGGAAGAGAACCAGAAGCCGGTTGTCATCAAACCTCCCGGCATCTTGGTGACGTTGGGCTTCTTTGATGCAGACCAAGGATGGGAAGTGCAGAGAGCACTATACGGGTTTAGGCAGTCTCCTAAACTCTGGTCGGACTATCGGGATCAACAACTACAAGAAATGAAGGTAGGAGATTCCTTTCTGAAGCAGTTGGAGAGCGAGTCTTGCATCTGGCTGATGAGAAGAAAGGGAAGTGAAAGAATCATGGAGCCTTGGTCACCTACGTGGACGACCTGCTACTTCTTGGAGAAGAGGAGCTGGTGGCCAGGTGGGTCAAGGAAGTTCAAAAGAAGTGGGAAGTCTCGGAGCCTGAAAGAGTTCAAGGAGGAGAAAACCCTACGAGATTTCTGGGCATGGAGCTGAGTCGAAGTGTAGAAGGCAACTGGATTGCAAGACAGGATGCATACACAAGACTTGCTGCTCAGAAATCTAGGAGTAGAACCAGAAAAATGGCCGAAAAGAAAGGTACCGGTGGTAAAGGAGGATGAAGTGGAAGGAGAAAATCAAGAAGAACCGGGCCGTACCCCCGCGGAAATTAAATTAAAGAAGCACAAAGAGTCGTTGGCGAGCTCATCTGGCTGGTCACCCGGTGTCGACCAGACATCATGTATGCCACAGCTTTGATGTCTGCTTTGACGACGAAGAAGCCTTTGAAGGTGATGAAGATGGCATATCAAGTGTGGTGCTATCTTGCTTCGACCTTGGGAGAAGGATTGGTTTTTCGTGGGACATCACCTGAGCTGATGGTGTACACGGATGCTTCGTTTGGAGAGGAGCATGCACATGGATGCGTGATTGTAAAGTGGGGGGAGGATCCTCTGGTTTGGAGGAGCTCTCGTCAGTGTATGCTGACTACTTCGACAGCAGAAGCCGAACTGGTGGAAGTCATGGAAGGAGCCGTCACCACAGAAGCTCTTCGAGTGATGATAGAAGAGGTGTTGGATGGTCCAGTGAGATGTTGGCAGTTCACAGATTCGTCATCTGCTCTGACCATCATCATTGGAGACACCGCTTCATGGAGAACGAGGCATCTTAGAAAGAGAGCGAGATTTCTACGATGGAAAGCTTTGCGAGGCGATGTGCTGATGAGACATCAACCGGGAGCTGAGATGGTAGCAGACATGGGCACCAAACCTTTGGCGTCTGTGAAGCTGAAGGAACACAAACAGAGACTTGGGATGATTCTACAAGAAGAAAGCACCAAAGTCAAGGAGGAGAAGATTCAAGGAGGACGAGAAAGTGAAAGCCAAGATGGAAGAAAACTAAGGCTTGCTTTGATGATGGCGCTCCTTGCACGAGGAAAGGCGCAGCCGAGTCAAGAAGAACAGAGGAGTGATCAAAAGGAGTTTGAGAAGATGATGGTGGTGTACACCATTTTGGTGATTGTCGGCGCCATCGTGGTTCAGAAGCTATGGAAATGGATATGCCAAAAGATGAGATCAGAGTCGAAGGTTTGCTCTGATGAGAAGTCGGAACAAGAAGTCATGGTGAAAAGGCCAGCCTGCCTTGAAGTTTGGTCAGGGCTTGAGGATCATGTCGTGGAGGAGACGACATGTGGACTCGCCCCAACAAGAAAGAAAGAAGGAGATCAAAAGGAAAAGAAGGAGGTTTCTGGAAGTCGAGACCTTCAAGCTTCGAGCAGCAGCAGTGGGGTTACAACTCAAAAACCCGAAGCTGGTCAAAGAAACAAGATCACAAAGACCGAGAATGCGTCCACTCGAGAAAGTCCATGGGTGGTCGCTGGAAGTGGCGTACGCTACCATCGGCTTCGACACTGCACTGGTGTAAAGATGTCAAAAAGCATTCGGGAAGTGAAGCTCTGTCAACGATGTTGGGCTGAGAACGATAGCAACAACCCGAATGAAGCTACGTTGTTTGCTAAGAACATCGATGGAGAAATGCACTTTAGCCGAAAGCACTATGATCAATGTCACCCGGGTGTGAAGCCGCGAATCTTTGAACCCTGCCAAGTTTGCAGGCCAAGTAGAAAAGGATGAAGAAACAGGAAGAGAGGGCTTGAGCTTATAAACCACTTTAGCGGAAATAATCCGTGCTAGAGTGTAGAGCTTTTGAGTTTTTCGGAGTGGTGCGGTGTTTCACGAAACATGCACCAGGGGGAGTGTTCAACTGACATTCCTTTTTTGCACTTGTGGTATACTAGCATAGTTTCATGGTACAGTTGGGTTGCAATTTCAATTGCCGGTAGCCCTTTTTTGCAATCAAGATTGGCCACAACTTGGCCTTAAAGAGAGGAGAAAAACAGAAGGTGCTGAGCGTTTCCTTTCATTCCTACATCCCAAGGCTTTTAGAAACACAGGAAGAAAAATGGGACCCCTTATTTCAAAGAAATCTAGGTTGGTGAAATATTATTCCATTTAGCCAGAATCCATGCAATCAAAATTTTCGTCCTTCGCTTCATTCTGGAAGATGAAGACCGAATCCAGAATCCAGGTTAAAAATGGGTTTGTTGCACCAGTGGTGAAAAAAATCACGGATACGTCCCTAAAGCACACCTCCGCCATATCATAGCTGCTACCCTGAAATCTGGCAGGGCAGCAGACCAGTTTGGCTACAGTGGTGGTGCCACCACCTAGGTCCATGCCGGTGAGGAGCCTCAAGGTTTTGAGTCAAGTTGAGGTGTTTTTCAACTTTAATGGTTGATCAACTGGCGAAGATCTGATAGTTCAGTCCCCCTAGGTAAGTTGCTAGAGCTATTAGATACACATCAAGTAGGGGTCCATTCAGTGGGTCCTGTTGGAGATTTCTTGGATTCAGACCTTCTGAATTCTGAGCCCATGTTTTTTTTCATTTCCGAAAAGAAAAAAGGATCCAGCCATGCCGTGTGACTTCTTTTTTTTGTGGATCAGAAAAAATAACAAGAAATGGGCAATTCTGACAAAAAATGGATGGCATGGACCCCAAGTTTTAACCTTGAGTTCTCCTGAACCTCAGTTGTGATGGGAACATCACAGGGGGGGAGGTTCCCATGCAAAGGACGTTGCGCCCTCATTTTGGAGGGATCCCAGTTTTGTCAAAAATCTCAGTTGAAAGGAAGTCCCAAACCACCGTGGATTTTCCTCTACTGTCCCTGAAACATGATCATGAAAGAAGTGCTTAGAGAAAAGAGATGATGAGACCTTGAAAACGAGAAGAATGATGATTAAGCAGTCTTTCAGAAAAGGAGTTACATATCCTATGAGGGTAGGAAATCATGTGCTGCAACCTAAACCATCGACATTTTGAATGGACAGCACAATATATTTTGCGTTTCACCAAGAGCTATGATTCAGTTGGACGGGTGACCAATGTCCCAAAAACTCCTCTTCACTTTACACGTTTGGCACCTAGAAATGGCCTGATTCAGGTATAGATTCATGATTTTTGTATGGAAAAAAACACCCATAGCAGTTGGGTTGATTCGCAGCGATGATTGAAACCTTTGGGGGTCAAGTCCTGGTTGAGTCATGAGGCTAAGTCCTTGGCCGTTCCAGAAGCGATCAAGTGGCTCGGTGCTACAGTTTCACCATGTGACACCTTTGTGTGTATGAAAGGTGATGGTTGTATGATGGAAGCATATGAATCAGAAACTTGCTGCAAAACCAAGGGGAATCTTGTATTTTACACGACTTGAATTGCCTTGATGTTTCATAGTGAAACAGTACAATGGGAGCAGATGGGACCAAACTTGTCAGAGTTAAACTTGGCTTTGAAGAGGGGATGTATACTAAGTACACCCCTATTCCAGAGATAAAGATTCAACAGACAACTCAAGCAGCTACAACATATTGTCAAGATGACTTGTGTTATTTCAGATGGTTTATCACTTAATTTTCTGAAGCCCTTGAGGCCTTTCGTCACTTTTCGGTAAACACATCTCCCTTTGGCTTTTCAGGGCTCAACCCCGTTCTTTTTGGTGCTTCACCATGGGATGGTTCCAGGGATCTTTCGGATCTTTCTCCTGGAAGGCATCCCAGATGTATGCTTCAGTTGTCTGATGAGAGCCTGGTGATTTGTGATACTTGGAGTGCCTTAGATTCAGAGATGCGACAGTTTGGATGGTTGGGTTGGATGTTGCTGGATGGTTGGGTTTTTTGGGTTGGATGTTGCTGGATGGTTTGGAAGATGGATTGGATGGGTTGGAATGCTTTCCCAAGATGTGTGGGGGTTGAGATTCCGAAAAAAAAGGCCTGCGGAATATAGGTGGATTTTCTTCGGTTTCAAAAAAAATCAGTTGCCATCACGCAGCGGAGGAGTAAATGGTTTTTCATGAGATTTTCAACTCTGGAACCTTTGGCCCATGGTTTGGGTTCGGGCCAAGGGAGAAATGGCAGTTCCTTTTACCCTCCTGAAAACCAACATGTCCCCTGAAAATCAATGGTTGGAAGATGCATTCCCTACTATAACAGTCCCTTTTTAGGGGACATGTTAGTTTTCGGGGTGTATATACCCTCCCTGAAACTGACATAGCACCTGGCATTTTGGCCGGGCCCCAAAAAAGGAAACTCATCTTCTAACCCAACCCCAGTGTTTCCAGGTTTCGGGACCTTCGTTGGTTTTTTTTTGGGGTGTAAAAAAACTTCAGACACCAAGGATTTGGCACATTAAAGGAATTCACCCAATTTGAGTTTTTTTTCGAAGGGCCACTCTTATTACGGGGTACTCCATCCACTGGAACCAGGTCCCCATTGTTTTAAAGATGATTTCTGCAGCAAGTGGGCAGCCAAGTGACAAAAAAAAGGAGATCAAACAATTTAATGCAACTGTGAGCAACCATTTTTCTAGATCCGATTTCAACATCTATTTTGAAAAAAAACCCAACATCAGCCCACCCCCTGCTTTTCCCCCTTGTTTCACCAAGAAACAAACCGGCCAAAAAATCACACGCTTCGATGTCCCGGCCAGGGTTTGTTAGGATCAATGGGTTATTTAAAACTACCTACAAGTGGTAGATATATTGGGGTTATAAGTTATAAGTTATAACCCACTGGTCCTAAGCTTTTACCAACACCTGACCGGGGACTTTTACCAAGCGCCGCACAGGTCATCGTGTCTTGAAGTATAGCAAGGATGCCATGGCCCCAGAGCTCTTGGCTGGAACGCCCAACTCATGACACTCGGCGAATCGTTGACCGACCCTTGGGGTTGTTGGAAACCCTCCAGTTGTTGATGAGAAATAAAAGGTCAAGGCTGTAGCCTTATATATTGACCAGGCTCAACAAAGGGCATTTGTTTTTTTTTCTTTTAAGACCACTTCAAAAAAACACAAACCTGATTTTAAATCAGGGGATAGTTGAATGTACCCCTACCAAGGCACCCCTATGGGAAACCCCTATATAAGCCCTATTGGGTATTTATAGGTTATAGTTATAGTCCTCAAGAATCCCTAGAGAACACAATAAATACCATGGGTACACTGTTAGCGGTACACCCAATTGTACCTTGATTAAAGCATTTTGTGTTTAGTTTTTGCGTGGAGTTGTGTAGAAAATTCTGGGAACACAAATCTGGAGGCATAGATTTGGGCAAATTATAGCGACCAAACCACCGGTTGGTCACCCCAAATGGTGGTTTAGTAAAAGAATCACCCCAAATACCCTTAATTCGGGTTTAAGGAATGAGCTCGGAAAATTTGCACGGAATAATCACTAGAGGAGTCCATAGTTTGATAAGGTAAAATTCCTCTGTTGTTTCAGGTGTGTTTTTTTTGGTCCTTGAGGTCTTTCAAAAACCCAAAACGGCTTCACTTGGATGTCCTGGCCAGGAAGTGCTGGTAAAAGCTTAGGATCATTGGGTTATAAGCCTAATATATCTACCATTTGTAAGTAGGTGAAATGGATTCCCGTTGGAAGTTAGGATCAAAGGTTAGAATCAAAAAGGCTTAGATGTCCCAGGAAGTGAGTAAATGGTTAGTAAGTGGGTTATAACTTATAACCCAACTAATATCTCATTTATAAGTAGGTGAAATAAACCCATTGATCGATCACCAAACCCTGGACATCTGGACATCTACCGCTCCAGGCGGTCCCTCCGAGCGACAGTTGAACTTCCCCAGCTGTGTGGCCTTTGATGCAGAGGGCGGTCTATTGGCCACTCGGACCGAACCGACCAAACCGCGGGAGATGAAAAAAAGCTCGGTTCCTATGAATGGGGAGAGATTTCCCCAACCAAACAAAAATTGACACCAAAAACAAATCATCTATCCCACGTTTTTTTCCCAACGAGCACGAAAAATATGAGACAAACCACTCACCTACAATTTGTTTTTTGGGGGGAGGAGGAGATGATTTATGAAAGTTTGGAGCCTACCCGGATGATTAAAGACCGCAGGCCCTGGTTCTATAGGGGTCAAAGAACCAGTGTTTTTTGCTGTACTTGCCACCGCTTTTTTTTTTTGAAGTAATTTAATCCAATTTTAGGGATTTATGTATTTCGAAACATTTCGAGATTGTCGAAAATGAAAAAAATACATATACAGTATATACATATATATCTGTATATAAAAACGATTTTATGCCCTTATCTAGATGTGGATTGGAGTATATATTTCTAGTGGTTGAGGGGAGTTGATTCCTATTGGGACCGTGAGGAAACCCAAGGTCCCAAGATCTCCTGATTCAAGTGCTTTTAACGGCATCTTCAATACACTTCAAACATAACTACCTCCTGGAAGTTTCACAGCGAGTTTACCCCTGAAAAACGGTGCTTGGGAGACGATTTTTTGTCCTTTTATGGGAAGGTAACTTTTCCAGGGGCGAACTGTTGGTTTTGGGTACTGTACGGTTGGAATGTTCTTTTTTTCCTTTTTCCGAATTTCTCGCTGACATGGATTGAAAAATTCAGGAAGTAAGTGCAGTGCATGACTTGTTAGAGAGTGGTAGCGTTGAAGGACTAAGTCACTTCTGTAAGTCTGATTGTAAGCTTGTTCATTCTTTTGGGGGAATGTCAAATGACATCATTTCCATACATGATATAGAGAATATCAGGGGTAATTTTTCCGTGAATTCAGAGCTTGATGATTTATGAGTTAGAAAATCAGATTATATAATTATGTATATATGAATACGAAATAGCAGTAGTAGTAGTAGAAATAATGATAATAAGAATCGATCACAATACTAGTAATGATGATTGTAATTATAATACCAGCTCATCACTACAATTGTATCGTATCCTAGTATGATATTACAAATGATAGGGCTCACTATAATAATCTTGCCAAAATTACAGCGACCTCTCATCCGAGGTGACCCAAAATGGTGGTATACTAAGGGATTTCGCCCGAAAATGCCCGAAACATGCAGTTTTAGGAATTAGCTCGGAAAATTTGCCGAGAATAATCATCACTAGAGGATTCGATATTTTGATAAGGTAAAATCCTCTGAGTGTTTGCTTCAGCTTGGTGTCCGTTTTGGAGAGTTGCTGTGAACCAGGTCAGTGATACCAACAACCACCGCATCCAACGCTTTTTGCCGGGTGATCTCACAGGCACGGAAAAAGGGGAGGAGGGTTGGTAGAGGCTAAGGTAGTCATGACGTTTTTTTTTTGGGGGGTTCAGTAATTGTTATTATTTCTATGTGTGTCATCAAGGAGTCGGAGACAATGAAGCAATGATCGATGCATCAATTACTCAATGATCTATCATCTATCACTTGCCACCTATCATCCATCATCCATCATCCATCATCCATCATCCATCATCCATCATCTATCATCTATCATCTATCATCTATCATCTATCATCTATCATGTTCATCNTATCATGTATCATCATCATCATCATCATCATCATCATCATCATCATCATCATCATCATCATCATCATCATCATCATCATCATCATCATCATCATCATCACATACACATTTGGGTTTTCAACCTCTGCAACCTTTAAGTTCCTTCCCTTTCTCACATCTCTTGTTTTTCTCCGCCCCAAAAAGCACATCTTCTCTCTCTTTCTCTCTAAGATAGATACGGACTAGTCCTTCCGCTCTTAGTGACTTCAGTGACATTGACTTTACTTTCTTCACCCGAGCAATCTGACTATATTTTTTATCTCTTCCTCCTTCTCCCCCACAAAAAACACATGAAAAACAATGTGCGTTGGGTTGTCCTCCCCTTCCCAGTAATCGTCGAAACATCAGGATTTTTGCGATCCAAACCTTGAATCTGTTACCAGGCACAAAAAAAACAGGCAAAGGGGGATGTTTGCCAAACTCTACAATCAGAAACTAGTTGGGTGGTTTCAAGTAAAGTGTTATCATCACCCCTATTTGTGGAAATGATCCAATTTGACGATCATATTTTTCAAATGGGTTGAAACTTGAAACCAACTAGAAAAGCAAGCTAGAGATTACCTAGCCTACTGTTTGGATCTCCAACTTTGAGTATGGTTTTTAGGGAATCCCACTCCCAAAATATACTTGTTCCCTGAAACGAACAACAACTTGTTCGCACCTGAATCCCTAGGGGTTGGTTCAGCTGAGTTTTGTTGGGATTCAGGGCGAGAGTCCTTGGATGGGGGGGAAGGAAACTCCATGTCAGGTGCCACGGTGGCGGGCTCCTCCAGTGGAACCTCCGGGGATGGCTTATCGGAACTATGTATGCCGACAGGTGCCAAAGATAGGAGGGAGGGTGGTCTGTGGAGAGGGGGTTGGTTGGTTGGTTGGTAAGTCACCTGAGATTTGGGAAAGGATAAAACCAAGTTGGGGCCATCAGATTACAGGAAGTGATGGTTTGGATGGAGTATTTTTTATATTGAACACGGAGGTGAAAAAAACAGATTTTTGGAGCTACTCCCCCACCCCAAAAAAACACAGCCTTGGCATCAAGTATTGTGGCTGCAAAATGTAGAAGATGCTTTTTGCAAATTCATTGGGCAGGTGAAATTTGGTACCATGGCTGCCATGGATAGCTTGACCCTACTTGAAGGCATCGCCTCAACTAAGGGATTTTGATCATGTATGCTTCATCCATCCCCAAAGGGTGTCCAGCAGACTGACTTGATTGATAGGTGCTATTATTTCATCAGACATTCACCACTCTTTCCGTTGTAACAACCATGTTGCAGGCTTCCGAAAAAACACCCTTCCAACCCCCACATTTATCAGCAAATCGAGGTTTAGCCATCGAGGTGGATGGTAGTTTGCTAGTGGCAGATCGTGGTAATGGACGAGTGCTACGCTTCAAACCAGGAGCAGCGGGGGAAGCAGTCACGAGGTGGGGCCCTACCAACCAATTTCTTAAATGGAGTTATGGGGCCCCTATAAATGGGATCAAGAAATAAATGGGTAGCTGGGGTTGCAACCCCGATCCTTGGAGGATCATCCCAATTACTAAGTGGTTAATAGCTTTTTTAGTGGGGCTTACCAACCACTTACCTAACTGGGATGATCCTCCAAGTACTCTTTTTTGGGGTTTTCGGGTTTTCCCAAAAACCGTGCACTCAAAAATGATGTGGTTTATTAAGGCCACCAATATGGCTACAACATAGAACCTAATCATCGGCCTCTAGCCACTTGTGATGGGTATATATATATATATATTAGACCCTCCCCCCCGCCTATAACAGTTCAAAACTAAATCTCTACATGTGGTATGGTCAAAACAGACCACCAGGATTTTGCCCCAAAATGGGCCAGGCATTTTCGAGGAAATTGGCTGTGTTAGATGAGCTTCTCCTAGTTTTACAGGACCCTTCTCTACACCCCACCAAAGAGAAACCAACACCACTCACCAATGGGCCAAACAGCCAATGGGCACTCCATCTTTTTTCTTTGTGTGTGAATGTAAGGATTGCTGATTGCTCTTTTGCCCTGGCAGCACCACTCTATACCCAACCAAAAGAAAAGCCTTGCCAACACCAATCACCAGAAAGGGCAGAAACATTCCGTTTTGTGTTCACTGCTCAGCTCTTAAGTTTTATGTGACTGTAAACCGATACCACGATACCGCACTGGCAAAGTTGAAAGGAATCAACAAATGATAGGAACTGAGTTCTTAATTTGACAATGTAAATCCTAAACCCTAAACCCTAAACCCTATGGCAAAAAATTGGGCATAGTGGATGGGTCAAAAACACGAAGTAAAAGATCAAAACCTTTGACTTGTTCACGCAATGGCACTAGTTTTCAATTCAAAGCACAACAAACAGCACAAAACGGACCACCAGAAAAATGCCAGGATTTCATCGTTCCATCGGTTGTTTTCGGTGTCCAGAATTTGGACCACCAGGATTAGCAAAACGAGCACAATTTGGACCACCAGGATTAGCAAAACGAGCACAATTTGGACCACCAGGATTTGCAAAACGAGCACAATTTGGACCACCAGGATTAGCAAAACGAGCACAATTTGGACCACCAGGATTAGCAAAACGATCACAATTTGGACCACCAGGATTAGCAAAACGAGCACAATTTGGACCACCAGGATTAGCAAAACGACGAGTGCAATTTGGACCACCAGAAAACATCGGAAAAAAAAAATTGAATTTAGATTTCCGGTTTGTTCTCGGATTGTTCCAGTGGCATGCCCCAGTGTGCCGCAGCATGTGCGCCAATACAAAACAATATTGGGGCCACCACCAGAAAACCAGAAAAAGCACAACAAAAAGCACAAAACGGACCACCAGAAAAATGCCAGGATTTCAGCTAAGAGTTTCGGTCGTTCCATCGGTTGTTTTCGGTGTCCAGAATTTGGACCACCAGGATTAGCAAAACGAGCACAATTTGGACCACCAGGATTAGCAAAACAATCAGCACAATTTCGATCACCAGAAATTGTCAAGTTGAAATTTTCACAATTTTGAAAAAGTCAGTAGTTTTCTTTCAAAAATGATTGCGGAGCCAGTCCTAGCCAGGGGCCCAGGGGGGCACCAGTTTCTTTCAAAAATGATTGCGGGGACCACTTTTCTTATAAAAATTTTTGCGTAGCCAGTCCAAGCCAGGGAGGGGGCCAGGGCGCACCAGTTTTCTTTGAAAAATGACAACAAGGTCAGGCCCAGCCAAGGGTTCAGGAGGGTCAGGGCCCCAGCCAGAGCCCACAAAGCCACAATTTTCCTTTGAAAATCATTGTAGAGGCAGGGATCCAGGAACATCAGTTTCTTTTCAAAAGGATTAGAGAGCGAGGCCCAGCCATGGGTGCAGGGGGACAGAGCCAGGCCCATCCAAGTGTTCGCCGTACTTTAGATTTGAAGCCCAACTTGTACTAAGTTGGTTCATTTTGTGCAGTGACCTAAGAGGCTAGCTGATATAAGTAGTGAAACTACCACGCGATAAGCAAGAGCCTGTTGAAAACTTAGCAAAAAAGCGCGTAGCTGCAGATGAAATTGGAGGGTATGATCTTTGAAAAAGTACCATTTTTCTGGTGGTCCATATTGTGCTTTCTGTTGTGCTCACTGTTATAGGCCCGGGGGTGGGCCTAATATATATATATATATAAACCCTTATCAATGGGGTATAAACACACCCTTATCAATGAAAAAGGAGATTCCTTTTGTGAAAGTGGCATTTCCATGTTTGGTTTTTCAGTAGGGTAATGATGGGAGATATTTTGGATTTGTAAAGGTGAGGGACGTCAGTGAAGGTGAGATCATGGGGAAAATAAACAACTTACCCCCTACATCAACTGATCTCACACCTCTGGCCAGGGGGCTTGAGGTTTGCCTTGTTGAAAAGGACAATGATAGTTAAGTACACCCACGGCAAAGTTGAACAAGCTCGCCCCTGAAAAACGATGCTTGGAAGACGATCCTGTACTTTTTTGGTCTTGGTAACCTTTCAGGGCCGAACTGTTGAACTTTAAGTGGGTAACAATTTATGAAGCTCCTTATTTCTGGATGAAATTAGCTTTTTTAGTTGGTTTGGTGGATGATTTCTAGGCAATTTTTACCGGCCCCAGCGGAGGTCGCCCCAAAAGGTATATAGTTAAGTAAGAGAATCCTACCCAAAATTAGCAGGTACTTATTAAGCGAATCCTACCCAAAATTAGCTTAATTCAGGTTAAGGATTTATAATGAAATTGCCCAGATGATTTATAAGATGGAGGTCATTCCCTTGCCTTTAATCTACGAGGAGAAACCACTGGAGAGCTGGTGCTGGGAAAGGAACTGATGGAACGACCGTGACTTTGCTTGAAACGGATGGTGGCAGGTGAGGTGAATCAAAACCCTCCAGTGGAAAATAACATATATCCCACCTTGGGAAAAGGATGATCATCGACTCAAAATGGTCTTTTTTTACAAGAGATATATGAGTTTGCAGGAGGAGAGTATCCTGCTGCGAAAAAAACAGGCAGAAGTTGGAGTTCGAACCAAAAATCCTTGGGGATGCACTTTTTTCGTACCAGTCCTGACATCTAAAGGGAAGATGTGTTTTTATTTTATTTTTTTCCGGACAGCTGAGATGTTACTTGCCGCTAAGTCAGTAAAGTTTGGATTGGACATGGCAAGAATTATGCAGCAAACAGAAAGATTTTCGGTGATTGTTTGAGGCTCTTGGGTTGGTTTTGGGATGTTTGGATTGTTTTTTGGACGTTGGAAATCTTCTTTTTGGATACTGTACAAGCCGGAAAAGTAAGATTTTCCCAGCTGGCAAAAAATATGAATGCATCGATGTATCTCCAAACAACAAAAAAGAGGTCCAGCCATCGTCGTCTAATGTTCGTTTTGAGGGCTGACAAAAATTCCATGCAATTCCTACATAAAAAGTTCAAATATCTTTTATTTTCACCTCTAGGGAAATGATTCAATTTGACGAGCATATCTTTCAAATGGGTTGGTTGGAAACCACACACCTAGATTCGGCATTCGATCCTTTCGACTGTATTCCAGGTGGGGTGTGGCAGTCGACAAGGATGGTGGGATATTTGTCTCTGATGAACGCCGTGGCATCGTGCCTCGCCAACCAAACCTTTCCGAAGACCCTGAAAAGGGACCATTTTCAAAACGGAAAGGAATCATCTCAACAAGTCCCACGAATTTTCAGGGGATATGTGGCTGTTTTAGAGGGGGAAAAATGTCATGGTTGGTTTGAGCGATTGATGCTGTTTCAGCCCATAAAAAATGGAAGCGAAACCTAAGACCCAAAAGGGCTGGGTGATTTAGGAAAAGTCTACGAATTACCCAGTTCTATGGGGATCGGGCTCTTAAGGCATTTTGCTTTTGGGGATCTGGTTATGCACCAAATGAAGATTATCCTTGGTTCACTCGCCAGTGGTGGGTTTGAACTTGACCCAAGTTCTGGCATCCCAAAAGTGTCATCTGAGAGGAACTGGAGAGGATTCCATGGCAGGTGAGCAATCAAAAAAGGGCCCCTGGTGGTTTAGGGTTTATAGGGGATTATACTACCCAAGTATATAGGGATTATAATAATCCATTACAAGGATCCTGATTAACCAACCAGTATCATGGAAAGTAGTAAGGGTTTTTTTCGTGGCTCAGGTGATTTGCGTCTCTATCACCCCCCCCGAAGTTTAACAGTTCCCTTTTTGAACAATTGCCATCTGAAAAGGAGAGTAGTCTTATAACTTATAACCATCATGTTTCAGGGGCGAAGATGTTAAACTTCAGGGGATGTATGTCATTAGTGTCATGTTCGAGGTCCTTCGGCTGTTACCTTCCGGCGCCACTGCGCCCGCCAATGCGCAGCCAGCTACTGCGCCAAGCAAGCGTGCGCCAGCGCCTGCGCCAACACCTGCGCCAACATCCATGACCTTCCAACCACCCTCCCGGTCCAATGGCACCACCGCAGTGGCACCCAAGGCTGCCGTGGCAAAGGCAACCCCCGAAGTGGCACCCAAAACGGCCGTCTTCCAACCGCCCGAACGGGTCCCAAATCGGGCTACGGCCGCGCCGCAGGGAGAACCACCCAAGTTGCCAAAGGCGACACCAACAGAGCCAGAGCCACAGGCAAAGGTGACAACGACTTCAAGCCATGTTGCGAAGGCCGGGAAATGTACATTGGTGAGTGGGGAGAAGGAGAGCACAGGTTGGTTTGCTCTTAACGTCTCGGTAAAAAGGTTTGTGACAAGACTTTGAGACCATTTTTTACCACCCCAGGTGTTTTCCCACTTCTCATGGCATTTCAATGATTTCTACATAGATGTCTATGATAAAGACAAGGGCAATTTTCAAAAAAATGTCTACTGAAAATTCTGAAATCAATCAAGATACATAACGTTTGTTTGACACTACAAGGTGAAACCCTACCAGTTATACATGGGGTTATAACATTTACATATAAGGTCACTTATGGGGGCCCCACAGCTCCACAAATATAACCCTGGATCTGAACGTGTCAGGATCCTTTGGGCCTAGACGACTTGGATTGATGATCTTGGAAGCGATTTTTTTTTTGCATGGCTAAAAATGGCACCATGAAGCGTCCATTGTGGCATCAAAGGGGTGTCAAGATTGAGGAACTGGAGAGGATTCCATGGAGAGATGGTGATTTGCCTTTCAAACATACCCTCCCGAAGTTGAACAGCAAAAGCCCCTGAAGAGTCATAGTTTCCCAACAGGAAAGGCTTGTCTTCCAAGCACTATTTTTCAAGGGCTACGTTAAGCTTTGGGGGGTGTAAAAATGGTAGCTTCTTGAAGTGTCCATTGTCTGAATGTGATTTGAAGCTTTTACTAGGCACGCTTTTTGAGGGAAGTTGGACGGATTTTTCTTCAAAACAGGAATTGGAAACAACATATTTTTAAAAGAAAGAACTGGATAGAAATTGATGGGAAACCTTCTATTAAAAATAACCCACCTTTCAAGGAAGAGTTTTTTTTCCATTAAGCTTTGGAAACATGTTTCTTTGGAAGCTTTGGGACGCTGGTGGTGCAACGACTTCCGACCTTGCATTGCATGTTTGTAGGTTATGGCTTGGTCCATGGTGCCGTTCATTTTATTAAACAAAACAATGGTGCTGATTTGAAGCTTCAAGGCCCCCCAAAGATTATGTTTTTTACATGCCTGGGGATAGAAAACGCATATTGTTCATCAACAGTTGCGCGGGTCAAGACACGGCGGCATGTAGACACTGACGAAAAAGGGCAGCATCTGCATGAAAAGCACGACCAGCCTTCTATTGGAAAAGCACGCAAAAGTGGAAAACCTGCGGCAATCTGCGGGCCTGTTGAGATCTGTTGGGGAAGACATTTTTAGGTGACATGATGATGAAACCCTACAACTCATAGGGAAAATGGTGGTACCCTTTCGATGCGGGGCCCCTTAAGAAGCAACCCCATATACACCTTATATCACCTGGGTAGTGGTTGGGTATATCCCCTGAAAGTCCCTGAAACTCAGACTCCAGTGGTTGCCACCTGACCAGTGGCAGTTGACCAGAAAAGACACAGATCTTCGATTGGATGGGAAAGCCGTGGGTTTCCCAAAAAAGATATAACTAACCTAGGTGGTGGTTTGAAATATTTTTATGTTCACCCATAACTGGGGAAATGATCCAATTTGACGAATATTTTTGGGCTGGACGTTCACATTTACCCCCTTGTCAGAGAAGGTGCAAGGGAAGCGTCATCGGGAGTGGTGCGCATGGGAGTGACAATTTTACTCCACTAATATTTTTCTAATGGGTTGGAACCAGCAACTATAGTAACATACCCCCAGAAAAATTGATGGGACTGGTTCAGAAGATTCATTTCCTTTGTCGACATTCCTTGATTTTTCCGGGGAGAGGGGAAAATGAATGCTTCTCCTCAATGAAGCATGAATCTGAAACCAACCTTCAATGGCGGGACTTTAAACCCTCGAAAAAACAGTAGCTGAAGAAAGACATAGA
The DNA here is from genome assembly GCA_000507305.1 of Breviolum minutum Mf 1.05b.01. Lineage (NCBI taxonomy): Eukaryota > Dinophyceae > Suessiales > Symbiodiniaceae > Breviolum > Breviolum minutum. Next base: position 43,086 of record DF240556.1, read on the forward strand.
CAGAGAGACTTCCATGATCTTCGGAAAAGGAAAACCGGAAAATCACGAAAGAAAATGAAACAGGAATTGTAAGTTTTGTGTTTTTTCATGGTTGGTTCTCGCAAAGTATATTTCTCGGGATAAACATTAAGCCCATGATAAGAATTGAATGACATATGGGCTATTCTCTTGTAATTCATGTGAGCAATGAAGAAATCCAGGTTGTCGTTATATAGGGGATTATACTACCCAGTTATGCAGGGATTACAAATCCATCATTATAAGAATCCCTATTAAGCAACCAATATAATTTTGGATTGTATATAATCCCCACAAAAACCCAGGCATTATATAAGGATTCCTATTACCATTCATGGTTCAAAGTGTCCGAGTTTTTTTTTGTGTTTTTTCGTGGCTCATGATGTGGGTTCCACCCAACTGGAATGACAAACCTCAGTTGGTTCGCCGAGAAGCCAGCCATAGTAGTGAGCAATTGTTTTTAGATATTTATCTTTAGATGGTTGCATACAACAGAACTAGAAAAGTCAGTTGAAAACTTTGCACCTTACTTGGTGAACTACTTACTAAGTATGAAATTTCAGTTGGTCAGATATTGGCCTCCTTGCTTGGCCACAAGGACCTCAATACCGCTTACAGTGTGGAGACATTCCAGAAGAAGGTTTTGAACTCGGCTTCAAAGTGAGCAATCAAAAAAACATGGTTGTTTAGGGTTTATAGGAGATTATACTACCCAGTTATGCAGGGATTATAATTCATCATTCTAAGGATCCCTATCAATCAACCAGTATTTCATGGAAAGTGTCCGAGTGTTTATTTCGTGGTTCAAGTGGTAATTTTCGTGGGTTGGGGGAGTAAATCAGGTTATACCCTTAATTTATTGTGTTTTGACTCGGCCGCAACTTGCGTTTTTTTAAAAATCAACCTGGAAATTTCGACCAAAAGAAAATGAAGGGCGAAACTCGGGAGTGAAGGAATTTCTTTTTGGAACCCTTGCTAAAAACAAACAAAACGGCAGCCTATAGCCTGGAAAAAATTTGGGGTCGGAACGAATCAAATTCCAGCAAACATGCATTTCGGAGCAAAATCCTCTCTTGGAATCTTTTTTGACAGGGTTTTTCATGATATAAGTTTTTCACAGTTCGCGGTCCTTTTCAAAGTCACCTTTTGACCCAAAAATGTTTCATGTCATCCTGGTGGGTCACTACTGGGAGGAGATCTGGGCCCCAAGGTTTTTTTTCTCCCTGAAATTAACACTTTTCGCACCTGAAAATGGATGGTTGGAATACTTACCGATCGTTTCCTTTTTGTGGCCCGGCCCTTGAAATTCAGGCGGCGAACTGTTGTTTGAGTGTACCCAAACTGAGAAGGCCACCTTTCTTGATTTTGGTAGGTGCTGATGATCCAAAGACTAGATCGAGTCTCATGGGTGTGCACCCTGGAAAATGAAGGGCTGGAACCTAAACAAATCATCCAATTCAAAAGGAAAGTCATCTAACCAAACCAAAACTCCATGACTTTTGGGGTTCCAAAATGAAAAAAAATCCAGGGGTGTACACTCCCTGAAACTAACAGTTCGCCCCTGAAAATAGACCCCTGGAAAAGGAGACTCATATTGGAAACCACCCATTTTTAGGGGATACTTTAGTTTTAGGGAGGGTAATACTTGTGAAACCCAGACTTTTCTGCTTCCAGGTTCATGCTGATGCTAAGGTTCAACGAGGGGGCAGAGTTCAAGGGAAGGAAGGGAATGCATCCAACTTATAACCACCCAATTGACCCCCTGTGCTTTGCCAAGATGGAGAGTTTTTTTAATGTTTTTTATGTATATATGCATGTATTTATATTTGTATGTATATATATATAGACTATATACATATATATGCGTTATAACCGTTATAACTCCTAAAAATGAAGGACATGTTGTTTTTTTGTACCCTCATGGGAACGATCATATGTATTTTTCACTGAAGGTATGTTTGAGTCGATGATTTTCCTTTCCCGAGCTGGGATAGGTATCCGTTCCCGAGCTGGGATAGGTATCTATACATATATACATATACATGCATATACATGCATATTTCTGGAATGATACATTATTAAGAAAATCGACAAGGCATTCCGATCCGTGGGAAATAGATGATTCTAATATCACAACAATAAATAGATCCAAGTTGCATTCCTTTTGGAATTTCATAGAATGACCCAGGGTTTTCAAACGTTCGTAACATGACAGTTACCATGACAGTTATGTATGGAGCCTCCATCTGGGGGTGGGCCCCGGTGGGACGAGTTGATTGCAAAATATTAGGTGAATTGACCAATGTGTTGAGTTGTTTCTCATGATCCAGCATATGGGATGTGGACATTTGTCTGATTTCCTGGCCAAGAAGGGCTTTGAAAAAGACTTTCACATGAAGATGTCTTGTTGATTCAAAGGAAGGTGCCCTTTTTTTTTAGGGGAAAGACAGATTCAGAAGCATTGGGAGGAAATTATATAGTAAATCGGAAGGGGATTCAAAATGAAATAGATCGGATTCTGCAGTCTCTGCTTGGAAGGGAGCGATCTAGAGCTGGGTCATTCCAAATCCCTTCAGCATTTTTCCCAAAGCTGAGGAGACACCGAAGGGGGAAATGACTAGGGCCACATTTTTGGGGATTTTGATGGTGTGAGCATAAGCTTTAATTCAGAATGCCGCTGAGTTCATGCAACCACAACTAAGTCATATTCAACCCAAAGCATAATTTCAATTGTGGTTGCAGGAGGATCTAATTGAAAACTTCAATGGTGAGTCACTTTCTTCCATCCTTCCCCATATCTTTTTTTTTCCGTTTTTTTTTTAAAGAAACACACATGGGCTAATGGTTACTTGTTGGTTTGGGTCCCGATGGTTGAGATTCTGGGATCCCCTTACGTAGAGCTACCCCGGATTCGAAGGGCCCCAAAACCACCGGGCCCCCACAAACCCACCGGGCCAGCCATTAGCTGAAAACATCCAAAAAACTGGACGTTTTTTTTTTTTCGGAGGGGTTTGTTTCTGTTAATGGCAGTGACAGGCGGTGATGTTTGAGTTCCAACCTTTCTTGAAACGTCTCAAGAAGACGGCCTTTGTTGTGCGCGTCTTTGGGGGCGAAGGGGAAGGTTGGATGAGGTTGATACAGGTGATACAGGTCCAAACATTGGGACGGGGAATCACCAGGGGAAGCAAAATTTTCATGTTTTTTTTTTAATTTTGAAATAAAATCATGTACCCTCCCTGAAACTAATATAGCCCATTAAAAAATGGATGTTTGGAAGACTAAGTACCTTCCCCTTTGGGTCGTTTAGGCTGATTTTCAGGGAAGTTGAAACATATGATAAGCACTGGACAATGAGTGTATTTTGCTTACAATTTGCCATTTTTCAGGCGACAAAATCAGCAGAAACCAGTTGATACTGTTGATGGTTCAGAAATCCGGCGATCACCAGTTGATATGTATAAAAGATCCCATTATTTACGGAGTTTTATACATCCCAGGTGGTTGTTTGGAATTTCTTCCATCAACAGTATGGAAAAATATCCCCAAAGGAACTGACCAGTGTTTTGAATCTACTATATAACTCATGCAGGATTTTTTTTTCCAGGAACAGTATGTTCCATTTCTTGAAGTACGTAACAAATGGATGATGTGGGATTTTTGTTTTTTTGGATCCTTGCATATTGCAAATCTACCAACTACAACTAGTATGGATGGAAATAGACAGGGCAGTATCAACTGATGAGACCAGCGATTTCAATTGGGGTTGAGACACCCTTGTCAAAACTTCACCATGGAAGGTGGATTTTGTAGCCCCACAATTGAATTGCTACGCCACAAAAAACACCACAAAATATGTTCTTTTCTCCCTAAGCAATATCTATGCATGTTTATATGCAAATATGTATACATGTAGGTACATGCATATCTGTAGATTTACAAATGTACGTACTGTACGCACAAAATGGGTCATCCCCGCAGCCGTTTTGTGTCGCAACTTATCAGAGCAGTTGAGTCTCCAGACAGGGAGGCACCCTTCATAGGCGGGAGGGTCACGGTTGGATGGCAGTGGACAGAAACCTAGAAATGGGTATGTTTAGCAGGACTCAAAAATTGGAAAGGTCAACCAAAATATACAGATCAACCAAAATATACAGAAATAGGTAAGTTTAGCAGGAATCCAATCAATTTTTTGGCCCCTAATTTTGACACTGACTGAATAAAAACCACACATTTTTACCAACCATTCCCAGAAATATTCAGGTCATTGAAAGAAACATGAACCGGGAGAAACACTATTGGCCTGGTGATTTGCAAAATTTGGCGAACCAGAGTTTTCCCACCTTGGGGTGGGAGATGATATAACTTGCTTTAGGAGGGTTTTTTTCCCCAAAACTTCCAACAAATCATGGAGATTCTCGAGGCGTACCATGGCTCGTAGCAGTTCGCTGGCTCGCGCTGGTGTGTGCGGGAGCTTGGATGGACCATCCAACATGCACCTGAAAATGGATGGTTGGAAGACGATCCGGCTTCCTTCGGGTCGTTTAGGCCGGCTTTCAGGTGCCATGTTTGTAAGTCTCAGGTGTGGTTTGGTTGAGTTGGTTGCAAACTCTTCCCCTGAATTTTTGCGAATCCTTCTAGATTTGTTCACCATTTTGAATCACCATGAATCATCCATAGATGACGTTGGTTCATTTGATAGTTTGATGGTCTGAAGATGGTATCTTAGATTTAATTTCATCCTGGTATATTAAGAGCATAACCCAAATTTTATCAAATTTAGATGTTTTAGATCAATTTCCTTTTGCTGATGATCCAAATACATATTCTATCTCTTCCAGGATGATTCTAAGAAATACATTTTTTTCCTTACATGAGGGGCACAGCAAATTCATGGGGTGATTTGGTAGAAGCCTATGCCGGACCTTCCCAATTCCAAGCTGGAATGATCGCTACTTGGACACATGCATAAAAAAATGACGGCTCGAATCACCAGGACCAGCAGTAACCCGGACCAACAGGACGTCTTCCAGCAAAATCTCATTGAATTCCACCCCCCCAAAAAAGTCACTTAGGCAAAGGTGACTCACGAACTGGGCGGTTTTGCACCCCTAAATGTATCACACCTGCTTTCTCAAGATGAGCAGTGAAAAGAAACCTGGTGGGGTTATATAGGGGATTCTACTACTTCCCTCGCCCAATTCTAGGGATTCTAATAAGCCACTATGAGTTGGATCTACCCCTCCCACCGAGGATGCAATCGTGGCAAATATATAAATGTTTGGGTTGGGATGTCTAAACATGCAATCCTGGTGTCTCGACGTATTATTACTGGGTGGGTAGATCCAAACTATAAGTCATAAAGGAACTATTATAAATCAACATCCCCCACGACCAATCCCTTATATCCCAGTCTCTTATGAGTTGTGAACTAGAAGTTGTAAAGGATCCTTATGAATCAACCGGTCTCCAGCCTGCTGAGCGCCCTCAGGGCCTTGGCAGCTCTGGGACTCTACAACTTTGTCTTTGTGGGTGTATCTTGACCTTAAAAAAACAAAGCTCCCTGTTGGTCCGTACCAAAAAAGAAGGCCTTGCAAGAAAAAGTTGGCTCCACACAAAATGGCTTGGGTGGTGGGTTGGGATCTGGCATTTTATTTTGGTTTGGAAATCACATTTTTTTTTCGAACAAAAAAACTCTCAATGTTTCCGATTAAAAGAATGTGGTGTGAAAATTTTGGCTTTGTTTATCCAAGAAACAGCTGGAGGGACGATTTTTTTTTTTGGGGGGGGGCTAGAAATGCTTGAGGTGATGACAACGGGTTGGATTTCTGTATGGATCTGTGCTGTTTTTTTTCCTTGCAAAACGAATTGGGAATAGTAGCACGGTTCCAGTTCCAATACTTCCAGTTTCAATGTTTTTTGTTTTCTTGTCATAAAATGTGATTCACTTGGTGGAAGAACTATATAATCCAAGTTAGACCTATGTGGATAAACACCCGTTTTTCGGCATTTTCAGCTGGATTTTTTGAGGAGAAATAGGTTACACCCCCAAAAATTGGACAAAAAAAGCCCCAAAGAAAACTTACCGCAAACTTGACCGGTAACCCAATTCCGGAAGCCTAAGCTGGATGGTTCTGGAAAACGACTTGAATATTTCAGGGGTAAACTTGCTGTTAAACTTCGGGGCCACGGATCCATCGCCAAACCGTGGTGGAAATTGGACCCTGAATGAGTTCGAGTCGATGTATTTCCAACATTTGAACATAGGGGATATTCCAGGCAGATATGGGTAGGACCTTCTTTACAATAGTTTCTCAAGGGAATGGTTTTCATGTCAAGGCATTTGGCAGGTATGGAAGACTCTTCATTTGGCAACCCCTTCGAATGGCAGAATGGCAGTTATACTGATACTGCGAAAAGAATCGCGGTGAGAGTTGCTGAAAGGATTCCAGCAAGCATCTGAATGATTTATAACTTCTAACTGGAAAAGTCTAAGGGATATCATTTGAGCCAGTAAAACACCAGCATATGGAGATAAACATTAAACATTTTTGTTACCCTCCCCCAAAAACTCACAGCCAGTTCAGCCCTAACCCCCCCATCCAAGGCCCATTCATCCAACCGTCCGGACCAACAAATTACTACAATTCGGGTACGCCCCCCAAGTTTAACAGCGAGTTTACCCCTGAAAAATGATTGTTTTTTCAGACGATCCTTTGCTTTCCTTTTTGGGGCCCGGCTTATTTTCAAGGGCGAAGTGTTAAACTTTCAGGCAGTACATAAGTTTTGTTTTTGAAAAAATCCCTGATCCGAAAAAGCTTCATGTCTTTTGGGGTGGATCATCAGATGGAATTATCCTCTCTGAGGTCAATCCCTTTGCTCGAAGCTCGTTGCCGGACTCAGTGACCAGTTGATTTTGGGTGATTTGCTGTATATAGGGGATTATATACTACCCTGTTATATAGGGATTATATAAGCGGGATGAAGAAAAGTAAGTATAGTGGGATGTCATCAGAGTTTTTGCGCGTTGCTCATATGTGCTTTTCAATTGAAGAAGAACATTTTGCACCCCAATGATGGCTACTAATTGAAAAGAGGTTTTCTCTTTTTGTTTCAACTTGATTTTATGATTCTACCTAGAAATGCTAAGAAGGCAGATTTTTGCTTGCTCCTTTTTGAAGGATTTGAGTATTTGAGGTGTTAAACTTCTCTTCAACTTGTGTCATTGTTAGAAATTGCAGCATAGCTACTGAAAATGATGGGCTTGGCAAGAGTACTTTTTGTTTCAAATGGCGGTATCTTGAATATGTATGTTATGTGGAATTGCACTTTTTGTTTCATTTTGGATGATTGATTCATCAAATTCCATCCCGGAGAACTCGAATGCGGGTTGTTGGGGCATTCGGGGGGACCCCGAGGATGCCCAATCATCCTAGAAATTTGTCCATCAAAAAAGGGATTTACACCCCAGAAATCTAACGAATTGATACCAAAAATGGCCATATTTTTAAAGCCGGAACCAACCATCTGAAATCCAAGGCCCACCATCATTTTTGGGGCCCTCCAGCCGTTAGTTTTTGGACAGACCTAAAAACCCCACCGAGCTAAACCACCTTGGCGTTGAAGTTGCATCACATGACCATGGCCTTGGAGGCCTAATGACTCAAGCGGTCACCTGGAGGATTTACTGTAGCCATGAAAGCACGGTTTGAGAGATTCAACCGTCAAACTCATGTTTACAGTTTTTTTGGGTAAATAGTGGATTTTTTGAGTATCATACTTCTTCCCCTAATGTCATTCTCTTCTGCCATTTAACACAATGATGGGCAAGGTTTCAGCACTATGTGCATTATACAAGCTTGAGATATTTTGTTGTCCTTCTGTTGTGCGCCTTCAACATTGTCCCTAGGTCTTTTCCAGTAAAACCAGGGGCGAGAAACTCCCGGGAATTCCAGAGGTTTCTTCCAGATCCCCACTTGGAGAGATTTCATCTCCCATCGATACATGGATACACCACATCTCCTCTGAGTTGCAACAAAAATATGTGACTTGAGGTCTACTCAGATGAAGGGCTACCGCCCAGTCCTCAGGGTTTGAGAGTTGGTACATTTTTGTCAAAAAATTCACCCTGTTGTGCCAGGGGGTGAATTTTCGTGATTTTGCGGAAGATCTCGGTCATTCCAAACCTTTTTCTTGTTGTCTTTTTTGCGGTTGCAAGGGGGTCCAACTGGTTCCGATCGGTATTTTTGGTGAGTTGGAACCATTGTCTATAGGTTTCCTGATGCACCCATGGTTGGGTTCTGGATGATGTGAGTGCATTGACCTGCGACCTGGAGGTCTGGACAAGATGTTGGAGAGTCCTGATGACAAGAGCTTGCAAGTCTCTGTATCTTGCTTTTAAAAGATTTTGAAAAAGACTCCCGAAGCCGCCCAACATGTTTTTTTCGGAAGAGTTGAAAATCAGGATGGTATGCAGCACCCAAAAAAAACGGAATTGGGGTTGTGGCAACATCTTCTTCTTCCAATGGCAACATCTTGTGCTTCAGAGAACTCAACTCGGATGGAGCCCACCTTCCAGGCTGCCAGTTGGCATTGGGGAATTTGCAGAAATCCCCATAGATCACACGGTAACCATGGATGGCGAGGTACTACATCGTTAGACTGGGGTGATGAATGTAAGTTAGATATTGGAAACTACCATTTTTAGGGGCTATGTTGGTTTCAGGGAGGGTATATATATATATATTTAATATTTAATACATGTATGTATGGATTTGAGATATGTATATCACGAAACGGGCTCTCTTCTAAGCGGAAAGCGAGGAGTCAAATATAGGTGTACTTTCCAGCTACTTGGGATAGTAATCAGTTTGGTTAGCAGAATTATTAGCAACTGGGGGAAAACTGAAATGACAATAAAACATACAACATATATATATATATATATATAGATATACACATATAGACACTACGCATACATATCTATACATATCTACCTTCCCTTTGCGAAGGTTTGTTTTTTTCACGCCTAGTTAACAAAGTCTTACGAACTATTTCCTTGTACAAGTAGAAGTCGAAGCTCCTTTCGTTAGTTTTGATGCCAAAAGAAACCTTTTTTGTTTCATATCGAAGTTCCCAAGATTCCTGGGATATCTACTCCCTCGAAGTTTAACAGTTCGCCCCTGAAAATAAGCCATCCCAAGAAGGAAAGTAATCATCAAACCATCCATTTTTCAGGGGCGAAAATGTTAAACATCGGGGGGTGTAACAAAAAGATTGGGGTTGTCTTGTTGTTTGCCCAGGAAGGCTTCTGGGTTGGCGAGAAGGGCTTTGAAAAGTCTCAGTGGGCACAGGGTCGGGGAAGCCCGACAGTTTGATCCATGGTTCATAGGTGGGAACATCGAAGGCTGGTTAGGTGTTTTGTAGGGGCAAAAAAATTCTCCAAGAAATTAGGGGTTATATACTTGGGATGCATTTTTTTTCTAAAGCTAGATGTGGTTACAATCAAGGTTAATAAATACAATCCTAATATATCCCATTTGCAGCTGTCTTATTTAAGAAACGCCCGGTTGCTAACGTTTTTATGGAACACTTCGGCAAACTAACAACATTCAAGGCTCAGGTTTTAGCTTGAACTGACTCATGGGTCAAATTATAGCGACGTCACACGACCGATTTCCCGCAAAATGTATAGCTGCCGGGGTAGAAATTTCCCCAACATGTTTTTGTTCAGAAAAAGACAACGCTGAAAAACGATGACAGCTTTCAAGTTTGGGCGTGATCGCCGCAGCTGTTGCATTAATATACCCAGATTGCCATCGAAGCTTGAAGACCTTTTTGTTGGAACCTACCTTTCTGCAAGGTTTTTATGCAAAAAAAGTAGATTCTGGGAGACCTTAGACGGGGCAAATCCACATGTTATCAAGAGCTTTACGTGAAAAAAAGATCTGCCAAAACTTCGTGCCCTTCCAGCCGTATTTTCCGGTGGCATGATCCTGGACTCCAGCATGTGGAAAAATTTGACCGTTGTTTTTACCTCAAAGTTGAGGGGGTTTAGCAGTACCAGAGTCAGTTATGGAAATATCGTAATGGCCCCTTTGGATGATTTTTTTTTGGGTTTGCCTTGGGATTCTTCCAGATTCTCGGAAAAAAACCTCAACCAAAGAATTTGGGTTGGTTGGGTTTTTCCATGGTTTTCTGCCATTTTCTTGTTAGGTCCCTTTCAAGGTTGGGTTTCTTCCAACAAGAAAAACGGGAGAAACAAAAAATCCTCGGGAAAAAAAAAATCTGCTCCAGGTTACCGCTACCGCATGCGCGCCAGCCCAGAGGCTGGGAGAATGTCAAGCCTGGTGATGTATCAAGGAGGTTGTAGTTACAAAGGATAGAGAAGTATAACTACTGTAATTTAACATGGTTCACCTGAAAAGAAGTTTTTTAGAAAAGGAGATTCCGGATTTGGAAACCATCATTTTCAGGTTCCATGTTAAATTTCGGGGGAGTATAACTAAGTTATCTTGGTGGGGCGCAACTCAAATATTTTTTATAACATCACCCCGAAAATTGGGGAAGGTGAACCCATTCTGACGAGCATATTTTTTCAGATGGGTTGGTTCAACCACCAACTAGCTAAGTTATTGCATTTCGGAACCCGAAATGAACTAACCAGTTTTTTCGTGGAATATAAGACGAGCTTTGAGAACAGGTCAAAAGGTGTTGCTTGAACACGAAAGATATCAAGACCTTCACCTCATGTGTAAGCTGCGTGGCTTCTTGAAAATATCCGCTGCGCAGTTAAGACTCGAGAAATGCCGCTTGGAGAGATTCAACGGTTTTTCAATTTTTTTGGAACGGAATGTACACTTTCAGAATCTACACATACTACCCCTTGGTAATAAGGACTATAATCATTAAGCCATTATGTCTAAGGATTCCTATTAAGTATTAACCAAGCAGGTTCCCACTTATGGTTCCCACTTATGGTTCCCACTTATGGTTCCCACTTATGGACAACCCCAAAATCTATCCTTGAGTTGATTTTTCACCAATCCTGAGCCCCCCAAAAAATCCCATGAACGTGGTTATGAAGGAGGGGATCACGCCTGCCTGGTGGGGTGTGACTGGGTCATCTTTTTTTTGGGGGGGGAGGGGCTATATACCCTCCCCGAAACTAATGGCAAAAGCACCTGAAAATGGATGGTTGGAACACGTTCGTTTCCTTTTGGGGTCTATTTTCAGGGGCTATGTCATCTTAGTCTCAGGGAGGGTACATCTTCAAACTCAAACTATCAAATGAATCCACTGTTCCTATTGGTGCTATTTTCAGGTGAACCATATTAAACTTTGGGAGGATACACGCCCTGAAACTAACATAGCACCAACAGAAAAGGGTATCATCCCAACTGTCAGCTGCTGTGTTTTCAGGTGCGAACTGAGATGAGATAAGTAACACGCTACCCAGGGTGAACACAATTGGAATGAAGAAAGATACAATGACATGGGAATTTCGGAGCTTTAAACAAACGCTATTTTGTCGTTTACACTCCCGGAAATTTAACCCATCCCCTGAAGAAAGATGGTTGGAAGACGATCTTTTCCTTTCAAATGGTTCCTTTTTAAGGGAAGTTCGTTCCTTTTCGGAGGTGTATGGGATTTTTCGATCGTCTTTTTAGTGGCCTCAAGTGTTGCAGGAAATGAAGAAAGGCATTGACTGCCCTCCAATGTCTGGTCTCTCAGAATCTTGGAATGTGTGAAAAGGGAGGAGGGTGTTACGTCAACTCCAATCCAAGACGTTTTTGTCTATCGGATAGGATCCATGTATGGTATATGTATCTACATGAATGGTTGACTTTGATGGCAAATTAGTAGGTAAATTGTTTATTATACACTCCGGTAAACTGACATAGGAATGGAACATGGACCATTTGAAATTGTATCCCCTACATAATATGGGTGATTTTCCATTACCATGTTCGTTTAGCTGAGGATATCTGTTTCAGCTTTCCTAGCGCTCTCTCTATTGTAGGTCTTTGGAGTTTCAATGTTGGGTGCTTGAGGTTAATCACTTCTATGCATTCGAAATGGCGCATTTCGCCTTGGAAATTTGAGAGTCTCTTTTACGTATGCTGAATATCCCATTACGGATCCATGGTTGCCTGGTATATTTAGCTACATGAAAAACCCACACACATCAACCATTCATGGATCGGTAAATATACCAGGCAACCATGGATCCGAATTGGGTATGTGGAAAGGTTGAGAAAAAATATGTTGCCAACCAGTATCTCCAGCTTCCCAGTCACATTCTTGAAACAAGAGGGTGTTAGAAAAACACATGTGTTTCAGCTGAAGCAAGGATTAGTGATACTGTTGATGCTTCAGACAATTTCTGATGTAAAGACAAACCCGATGTACATGGTGGGCTATACCTGGTGCAGGCTGCATTTCTTGGTTGGCAACCAGTATCTTCGCTTCTACCAAGTTCCCAGTTCTCAAACCGCACGACTTCACAATCCTAACACCCAATGGAATTCTTCAAAGGTTTTAATTCTTAATCTACCTTTAACTTTATGGGATTCCTGTCACCACAAACAAATGACCACTACACTGTTTTTTCTGCAACCGTCTATTTTGTTTGCCATGAAATTCATGACTACAAAATCACCTCCCAGATTAAAAGAAAAAACACATCTAACGTTTTTTTTTTTGCATTTTTATGAAACACACATCTATAATTCATAATGGAGGGATGCAAAAAATCTACCAACAAAATCCAACAAAATCCAACAAAACCATCTAATGGATGTATCACACAAGATTCATCACCATAACAAAATCCTTAAACCTGGCAGGTTGCAGCTGGGACCCATCAAGTTCAAGTTGGGAGAGGCGGCGAGCAGCAATGGACACATTACAACGGGCAAACAAGCGCTTTTGGCTCTTCAAACATGACGTTTTTTTTTTTTTGGGGGGGGTTAGGTAGCATTGTTGTTGTTGTTGTTGTTGTTGTTGTTGTTGTTGTTGTTGTTGTTGTTGTTGTTGTTGTTGTTGTTGTAAGCATTTTGTTTGGTATGTTTTTTGTCAACTTTTTTTGGTGTTGAAAAACCAAGTGAAAGAGTTACAAAAATATTTCCTGGGATTGTATTCTTAAAATTATAGCCTTGGCCTTAGCTAGCTCCAGCTTTAGCGTGATTACAAGGAGAAATAGACGGCGTGGCATTGCAATCATCCTATGATCGCATATCATCCACACCAAAGTCCTATTGATCTCCGCAAAGTATCACTAGTGACACCTCGGTAGATGTAATGCTGAAATCTAACATAGCACATATGAGGAAATCCCATCAAGGTATCTAAGATCTCACCCATTTACCCCTGCAAGATACCCCGGACGTTTCACCAACAGTTTATAAAGGAATTTCTTTCTTAGTGGGGGTTTGGGGAAGTTTGGGGTACCTTCCCATGCTTCCAAAATTCAGCGGTCCCAAACTAGCAATTTGGAGTCAGCTCTCCATGTAAAGGGATATTTTTTTCGAACATTACAAACCCCTGGGGCAAATTACAACGACCTCAGCCGAGGTCACCCCAAAATGTGGCCTGGTAAGGGAATAACCTTAATTCAGGTTTAGGAATCATAGTAATTTGCTCAGAAACACCAAATGATTTCTCATAGTAAACACTGTTAATTCTAACAAATATGATGGGCTGAAAAGTATCCACCAATCTTGTTCAAAATGGGCAACCCATTTCCAACCAGTGATTTTGTGAGATTTCTGTAGGTCGGGGTCGGTAGGTATCCCTAGGGATTCTTCCTCCCGTCCTCCAAACGCAACGCAGATGCTCGGTGGCAGCGGCAACAATGACAACCTGTCGGGGTCCCAAACCTGTCAGCGCTGTGGTCGTTCAGGACAGAAACCAAAGGTTGCCAGTAAAGAAACATGAATTTTCAAGAGATCCATCAAGGGAATCCTAACTACCCCCCCTCCCCCCAAAACTACCCCCACCAACAATGAGGGTTTTGGGTTTTGGGGGGGTGTAGTTAGGATTCCCTTGAATCCATGTTCGATTTGTTATTTTTGATGTTTCTGTTTGTTTCTGAAAGTTGTGACATGTTTTGGAACCGTGAAATGAGTGATCTCCTTCAACACATTTTCAATTTTCCATTGGCAATCCTGATTTTAGCTGCTAACCCTTTCCAGTCGATCGCTGAAGGCGAAAGTTGAAGAAGGAGATTGCTCAGGCTGGTATCGATGATCCTAAGAAGATTGCCGTCCGGGGCCTCAAACCGAACAAAACGTGAGAATTGCGAGGAGGGCCTCACATGGGTTGGGGTTGGCTGCGGTTTTGGGAGGTCAGGTTTAGGTGAAGGGATTCTTTTGTTGGTTGGAAGGCTGTTCCAGTGTTCCACCTGAAGATGTATATTGAAAAAAAACCTTGCGGTTGTTCACACCATTATTTGACCGTTGTTCAAAGGGTGAAAAAATCCTGTGGGTTTGAAAAAACCCTCAACCGTTTCAAGCTGATGGTTGAGAGACTCGTGGACTCTTGGGATGACTCCATCCAACTCCCTGGGACGTCCATTGGATGAGGAGAACGAATACTGGTTGAAGCGTTATGGACACAAGCGCTGGTTTCCCAAGTATGTGGACCAATCTGGTGCCCCAGGCACCAGCAAGTTGGGGGTTGGGTTTGGTTGGAGGGTTGGATGATGTGCCACCTGCCCTAAGAATCCAACCGAAAATGACGGAACATTTTCACCGTTTTTTTTTCAATTGAGCAATGGAAAACAACCCTGCTTGTTTAGGGGATTATACTACCCAGTAGTATTAGTCATTATTATAATCAACTATTGAAAGGATCCCTATTTTACTATAGACCAACCAGTATAACGGAAAGTAAGAGTTTTCGTGATTTTTTGTGGCTCAATTGAACCATGATAACTTAGCACCAGGAAAAGGATGGTAACGGTTGCTCAATCTTAGATGATTGGAGAGCAGGGAGGATTTCTGTTCTCATATGCCACATCATTTTTTTTCAGGTGGATTGAGGCCCTTTGGTTCAGGTTTTTTTTCCCGACTTTTCCTGTTTTTTCTCTTTTTTTTTTAAAGGAGGCTCAAAGAAATTCAGATAACAACAGAAACAAACAGTTTGCCCTTGAAGCATGATGGGATTGGAATAATGACAATGATTCATTTCCTTTTCACCCATGGTCCTTTCTTACATGTCAATCCCACCCGTTTTTTATTTCCCTAGGGTCCCTTTCAGGTTAAACAATTGATGAATGGAAGGACTGGAATCATGACATTCCCCTTTTATCAAATTTGTTCCCCTTTTTTTCAGGGTCGACATGTTAGTTTCCGGCAAAGGTATAAATACATAGATACATAAATAGATATGTATATTATATATGATATTGTATAAGTGAATAATGTATATATACATATATATATATATTTAGATACATATACATGTTAGATATACATATACAAATACCCATGTATATATACATATATATATATACATATGAATCAAATGAGTGTTCTTTTTTTTTTGGAGGATTTCTTTTGGAAGCCGAGTCGAGCCGAGTCGCCTGGCCAGGTCAGACCGGGACTTTCCGAGGTCTGGCCGCGTGGTCTGGTTGGGTAGCCCCAAGAAAAACACGACGGACCCCGGGGGGTGTTTGGGGGATTGCACTTTGGATGACCCGGGACGGGTTTGTTAGGATCAATGGTTAGTAAAAGGGATATTTCACCTACTTATAAATGGGGTAGATTTGGGGGTATAACCCATTTACTACCCTTTTACTAACTTCCTGAAACATCCGGGTACTAGGGGTTGCTTGTTTCTAGTGTTGGGTGAGGGTGCTGTTGAAAATGGGACCTTGATTTTGAATTTGCGTCATTTTTTCATGGAAATGATTTTGGGCGGAATCAAAGGTGAGGCTCAACAAAAATAGTGCATCAGGTTGGTAATGCAATGACCACTGGATTGGGGTGTTGGGGTTGGGTGGTTTTTTGCTGGAGGTTTGGGGGTGGTTGGGGTGGTTATGTTGGTTGGTTGGCTTTTATATATCTTCAAATATTTGTTGGGTGGTTGGTTTGGTTGGGGTTGTTGTTTGTTTATGGACTATGTACCTCTTTTCCAAACGTGTGTATGTTTTTTGGAAAAAAGGGCCCCTGGTGGTTGTTTAGGGTATATAGGGGAGATGATACTACCCAGTTATATTGGGAATTATTTCATAAACCAAGACATAAGGATCCCGTCATTAAGCAACCAGTATTTTCATGGAAAGTACACCCTGGAAGATTAACGGCTGGAACATACTAAAATCACCCATTAATATAGAAAGGAAAAGGAGGATCTGAACCTACCTAAACCTCCACTTTTGCACATGTTCCATCTTAATCTTCAGGGCTTCGTTGAGTGTTTCCCCTGTTGGTCCAACGTTTTTTCTCGCGGATTCCGGATTGCTTGGAGTTGAGGTTATGATCCTCTGAACGAGGAGCGTGGCAAGACCTGGATTGAGGCAAGGAATAATAGATCCGTGGGAAACAATCAGGATGGGTTGTTACACTCTCCGGGATCAACTAACATAGCTAAACCTGAACAATGTCAACAATGTCAATCCTGGTGATGTATCAGGAGGTTTTTCACCCTGAAAATTGGGGAAGATGAACCCATTTTGACGATCATATTTTTCAGATGGGTTGGTTCAACCACCAACCAGTCTAACATAGCTAAACCTGGAAAAATGGACCCTGAATGAGTCGAGGTATTTCCTACATAAAAATGGGGATATTCCAGCCAGCTATGTTAGGAACTACCAGAGGGTAATAGATATGCCAGGTGTCCATCATATTTTTTTGGCAACAAAATTCGTACTTTTTCTGTAATGATTTAATACACAAAATTTGACAATTTGATTTTGTTCTTCATTGTGGTGTGAATTTGTTTGGGTTCTAGCTAGATTGGGGAAATATGTGAAGGTTGTTGCATGTCTAGGTGTTGTCCCAAAAAGTAATCTTTACAGAGAATAATCCGGCGTCAAGAGAATGTCTTCAACATCTTCAGACCATAAATCCCGCCAAACAACATGCCCCTAATGTCACAAAAGGAATTGACGGATGAATGCAACATCAAAACTTACCATACAATCTACCTGGATAAATGGGTGTTTCCAAAAATAGGGATACCCCAAATCATCCATTTCAATAGGGTTTTCCATTATTTTCACCATCCATTTTTGGGGGAAACACCCCCTATTTGAGGAGTTCCACCCAAATGAAGCCTAGAAGCGACTTTTGGGGGCAAATCAAACTTCTCCATAAACCTCTCCAAACAGCGTCGCGTGACCAGGCAGACTATGGCAAGCCTTTGACCAAGGACAAGAAGGATCTCCAGTTCCGGGGCACCGAAATGATGCCCCAAAAAAGGTGACCGAAATGATGGTTTCACACCCCCCTTGGTAGCTTGGAAGGTTCCCCCGGAAATTGGGGCAGGAAAGTAAGTCAACCATAGTTAGTTGGTTGAAGGGTGAGATGTGAACTAACACACACCCCCAGGATTTTTTTAACAGGGACCACCTTTATGTCAACTAATGCTGTTTGATGGTTCAGAAATCCAGCTATCACCAGTTGATATGGTAAGTATATGCCCATTATTTACCAAGGTTTTAGCACCAAAATCCCAGGTGGTTAGCTTGGGATTTCTTTCAACCCTCAACGGTAAACCCATGGTAAGTCGTTCAAGGTCACCAGTCAACCACCCACCCCATGGGCGTGGTGAAAGCCCAGGTTGCCAGGTCTTTTGACCAAGGAACAGCATGCCTGGCCTGTCCTTGTTGATGGCCCTTGGGTTCGATGTAGTGCGGGAAGTAACGGGTTCCATAACGGCGAGTCCTGGCGGATTGGGGTTTGGGGGTTGGGAAGATGTTTTGGAGTGACATTTATAGCAATTTTCATGGAGATTTTGGGGCCCAAGGATCACGGAAGGTGTTGTGAAATGGTGATCATGGCGTTTTCAGTGAATGTATAGAGGCTATATTTGCCATTTAGATCAATGTCGCAGTGAATAATAATCGCCTCGTTTTAGACATACATGTTCCACGCATTTCCAAACACTCCATATCTTCTATCAGACGATTCCGAAATTTATCGGATATATTCCACATGTTATATATTCTAGACAGCATCATTTTCAATGAGTTTATGATCTTACATTCAAATCTCGTCTGAGGCAGATCGATCCATTGGTATGAAGGGTCAATCTCAACTCAGCCACTCTTAAGGGGGGGTTGGGTTGCAGCTAGTTAGTTACCCTTATAAAACACATGATACTGTTGATGGAAGAAATCCTGCAAACTACCAATCAACTGGTTGGCTGGATTTCTTCCATCAACAGTAGTCAGTGTCATCATTATCATCACTTGATGAAGCGTCAAAATCCTCACGAAGAGGGGTGTTCCTTGAGCCCTATTTTAATTGACCCGCCAACAAAAAGGTCGAATGCACTGAAAAACCCTTCCGCCAAAGTGTAAACCATTGACATTTTCCTTAAGAGAAAACACATTTGCTTGATATTTTTTTTTGACACCGACTAAGTGAGCAATGCAAAAATGGCCTGTGGTTGTTCCTTCCCGTTAAAAGCCATGGGATTATAACAACCCAGTCATACTGTTGATGGAAAAAAATCCAGCTAACGACTTAAGGTTGGTAGTTCATCCCATTATTTACAAGGCTTTTTTCTGACATCCCAGTAACAGTCACCTTTTTCCCCTTTTTCCACTTTGCCTCTGAGTTCCAAGCGATCTTGGAGTTGCATGGTGTCAGAGATCGTACACCTTATATTTCTAGGCTTGGGGTATCCCCAACGAAAAATTCACCTTCGCCACGGTTGCATCGTCCAACCCCAAGTTATGGGCTGCCAGGATGCAGAAGGAGTTGGACAGCGGAAAGCTGCCAAAGTTGCCAGCCCCAAAGAAATGAGGCAAGCTTCGCGGTGATGGGAAAGTCCCGAAGCTGCGCTGTTTATCCGTCTGTTGGTTCGTTTGGGTTTGGGGTTGGATGGTTTGGTCCGTTTGGAGGATCGGTTGGGTTGAACATTTTCCAGGGAAAACTCAACGAAAATCGCCACCTGAACTTTTGGGTAGGCCCAAAAAGGAAACACATAGTTAAACCATCCATATTTTCAGGTGCTATGTTAGTTTCGGTTTGGTGTTTGGAGGATCAGTGACACTCCGGGGGGTCATCTAACAGAGCTAAAGCTGGAGAATGGACCTTGAATGAGTCGATGTATTTCCAACATTCTAGCCAGCTATGTTAGTTTACCAGAGGGTATGAGCAATGAAAAAAGGGCCCAAAGTGGTTGGTTGGAGGTTATTTAATTTTCTTTTTGGGGGATGAATTCCTACCCTTTGTTTTGTGGGGTTAATGATATCCCATTGTAGGAAGCACCATGAAATAGCCAGTATTTCATGGAAAGTAATACCGGTTTTTCTCGGAGATCAGTTGGGGGGGATAGGAAAGCAGTTGGGAATTGCCTTTTTCCAAGCAGCGTGTCTGGTAGAGGATGATTCTCAGGGGGTGAACTTGGCAGTCATTCCAACCGACTTGTATTCAATCATATAGGGATGATACTACATACCCTTTATTACAGAACCCTTGGAAACCAATCAAGATTTTATGGAATGTTTAGTTTTTTGAGTTTTCAATGGAAAAAATAGGCCTCACAACAACGTGGTAGCAAATGCCAACATGCTGCAGCAGTTGGCATCCGAAAAGTTGACCCATGATTCGTGGGGAATCTGCGAGTAATTTTGGATTCTTTTTTTGTATTACAAATATTTATGAATCTTCAAATTTGATCCGTGAATGATCAACATCTTCCCACCCATTCTTTTGGTGTTTTGCTTAGGGAGACACCCCATTTTTTGGGATGGTGAGTTTCTACCACATTTCTTCTCGGCAGGGGTGGAAGATGTCTGAACGTGGCGAAAACTTGTGCGGCAAGCCGCTGCACTTGAGACTTAGAGATGCGACAAGAAACGGTCCAACAAAAATGAACTTCCAACAAAAGATGGAGTTGAAACTGTCAGCTGATTTCAACAAAATGAAATTTTCTTTCCTGTGTTTCCCTTTTTTTAAAAGTGAGATGAATGTTGGTACATTCCTTGAACCGTGCGATTCCATACGACCAGTGAAGCAAGACTTCAAGACGTGGGGTCGATGGGATCGCGATTTTTCCATGCAGAGCTTCTGGGAAAGGCTCAGCCACAACACCCCCAGTCGGGCTGCAAGAGAAAAGTGCGGTCAACTTCGCCTTTTTTTTTGGTGGATTTTCTGGAAGTCGGTTTCGGTTTTCGGGGGCGAGTGGGTGAACCCCAGGTGTGGGTGTTGTTGTTTTGGATGTTGTTTTGGGGCCCGGGGTCTAAAGACAGGATGGAGCTTTGTAGATGACATACCTAAAGATGCAAAAAAATGGCTGAAAGATTCAAGTTTTCGGGGGCCAGTTTGTGCCTTAGCTGGTCTACTCGAAAGGGTTTTGAACATCAACCTTTCCAAAACTCTTCAAAGCCATCTTTTTATTGGGACCTTGACGCAAGTTCGGGGTAAAGCATTGATGGGATGGGATCTTTTTTTGGGGGGGATTCTTGTACTAGGAAGAATCCCTTTTCAAAAAGAAAAAGAGACGTACCAAGCAGCAAGACATCTCCATTCATTGTTTCTCTATCCCAATCCTTAAGGGCCTTGGATTAAGAAAGGATACATGATACATGCAGTTTTGTTGTGGCAATGGGGGCAATGACCAAATCAACATGTAGGACTCCGCCACGCAACTCATGGAAGCCTTCACAGCCGGAAGCTTCAAGACCTCACCAGCACTGTCTGGAGGATCATCCCACTGGATGGTAAGTGGTTAATAACCATGGGTAAATAAGGATATGCTAAGGATCGGGGTGTGGATTTCCCTTCCAAATGGCCGAACAACTTCATGGCGGTAGTTTCCATGGGGATGTCATCCCATCACGATCCGATCACCATCCGTCCTGGAAGCCCATCCTCCATCCGTGGCCACGTGGCACACCGCCACAGGTACAGGAGCCTCTCCTCTCCAAGTGGGGTTTTGATCCCTCAGAGGAAGGCCTTGCGGAGGTGGGAGTGAGTTTTGGGGCGGGCAAGCTGGGGAGTGCTGGTGCTTGAAAATGTAGTGCATAATAATACGTGTATATATATATAATATTATATGAAGATATGTATATATATGTATATATATATATATATACATATCTAAGTATGTATATAGATATGAAGAAGTATAAAGATATCATTATAATTTTGTTACATTGCAAGTAGCCAAAGATTCTTGTCCCTTGATGTCAAAGGTTGGTGAATCTTTTTCCCTCAGAATTCTTCATGACCCTACAGGAGTGAGTAAGGAGGCCGGTTGCTCTAAAAAGAAACGCCGTCCTTTCAAGACGTCATGTTTCTAGAATTGCGCACACTTGTATAGTTTGATGGGCTGGCAACCAAAAAGCACACACTTGCAAGATCCCGAACAAAAACATCCTTAAACTTCTTTTCGGCTTCGTTTCAAACATATCGACCCGGAACTCGACAACAATGGCCATTGTTTTGATTGGATATTACCTTCCTTTGGAGGGTTCCAGCTTGAAAAGAGAAGACAAGCCGGTTTAGGTACAGACGTTTAGGTAAAGACATGCATATACTATGTATTTATATATACATATGATACACAGATGTACACATATATACGTATATATATATATACGTGTATATATATATATATATACATACATAGTAAAATTAAACAATATCTGCAACACACATATATATATATATATACATAGTATGCGTATATATACATATATATACATATGTATTTAAATCTTGGCCAACATAATTCACATGTCCACTCCAAACTTTTTAACCGATGGGATTCACTGAGATGATGGTGTGCCTCAGCGACCACACTTTCAAAGATCCGGCTTTGAGGTGGGAGGGAAACAAAGGGGGTGAAGGGCGGTGAGGTTGTTGGGGAATCCACCTGGGACCCCCAAATCCATTGAAGATGAAGGTTGAAAGTACCCTCAAAAGTATTGGGTTATAACCCCTTAAAAAATGAAGGAAACGTGGGTTCTCATGGTATATACTCCCTTCTTGGAACTAACATATCCCATCCCAGCCGGCACTTTTGAGTCGATGATTTCCCTTTTCCCTAAGGTGGGATGTGGACTCGTTCCCTGGTGAAAATTATTCAGGATCAAAAGTGAAGCCCGAAAGCTGTTGGAATGCTTTTGTTGGAATTTGTACATTTCTTTTGGCGATGCAAACAGGTTGGAAATCAACCAAACAAACTGAAATCGGAAGGTGTGTTTTTTTCGAGGGTTACCCAACTGGCACGGTAACCAGCATCCTCTCAGGCAGGAAAAAACATGGTGCAAAAATGGCGATTTTTGGACAGGCAACTGGCGGATGAAACTACCAAGATGCTCTATGGTGGAGAAGATGGCATGTGGGGTATGGAAGATGCCTGAGTGGGGTGGGTTCCGCCGCCATGTGGTAGGTGCAGTAGCTGGGGTAGCTGGTCGCTGGTCCCTGCTAAGAGGGTCTGTGTTTTGGTGACTTGGAAGTTGATTCGGATTTATTCGGTAGGGATCACAGGGTGGCATACACCCACGAAGATGAACATGGAACCTGAGAATACACCCCTGGAAGAGGAAAACCATCTTCCAAACTCCAAACCATCATTGTCAGGTTCAAAATCTTCGGGGGGTGTACTTGTTCCACTAATTATTCAAACGCATTGGGTGTCCATCCAGGCTTTTGATTTGCAGGACTTTTTTTGGCACAGGGATCAGTTAGGTAAAGCTCCTGTGATATTAAATCACGAGGTCCTGGTTAGTCAGTTAATGACGAAATTCCTGATTTCACGGCATGTTATAGAAACGATCTTGAGAGAACTGGGTAGTACAACCCCCCCCCTTTTAAATGAGATATAAAGATATCATTTCTTGAAAAATGATGTTTTTGCAACACTCCAGCTATCCAGAGTCTTTGAAGTTAAAACTTCCAGCTGTCGGCCCCAAGTGAAACCTTGGTGGCCCGGAACAGTGCAGAGGCAAAAATGGAGGATGAAATCATGTCCGACACCAGATGGGAACAGGAAAGAACAAAATGATCAGAAGAGATGGAA
Source organism: Breviolum minutum Mf 1.05b.01 (assembly GCA_000507305.1). Lineage (NCBI taxonomy): Eukaryota > Dinophyceae > Suessiales > Symbiodiniaceae > Breviolum > Breviolum minutum. The sequence continues at coordinate 66,309 of DF240556.1, forward strand.
GAAACAAGGAAAACTGAACTATCATCAATTGTTATAGACTAGATCATCATTCATGGTCAAGCTTCAACTAGTACAGTAAGGATGAATAACACTATGTAGAAAGGAAACAGCAAAAGAGGGAAAAGGAAACTACAAGTAGAAGGACGGCTCAAACTCCAGGTTTTTGTTTTGGCCAAAACACCACAGAAGCCACACCCATCAAGCAGTGGACCACTCATTCAATTCACCACAAACTTCACCCATGGGCGAAGCTAGGATATGGCACTTCCTTTCTCATCACTAGTGAGAAACTGGGTAGCAACATCAATGATCCCACTCCAAATTTGCCAGTGGAATTTTTTGTCATCAGGAGTCTCACCAAGATGCCTTAAACAGAATTCAGGTTGGCAAATCATGTTTTTTTCAATGAGAGAAATTTCACCGGTCGTCCAAAATCCCCGGTGACGCATTTTTTTTTTGTCGGATTGTTTCGGCTCACAGTTTGGGCAGAAATTTGCGTTGACACAGTTCCAACCTCCCCAAAAAAACACCAACGTTCGAATCAAAAAAAAGAAATCATCCCTTGAGAGTTTTCAGAAGTGTTCATCCAGACACAGTGACACACTGCCCGCAGCTCCCCGAAAACTCATTCCTCTCAGCTGAAAATCATTCGAGCCTCGTTGTCGTCGCTGTTGCGGAGTTGTCGTTGGTGACTCCGGCGGCACCGTGTAGTTTAGGCGGATGATTTGTGGGGTTCGGGTTGGATGAAACACATTGCGGTGGAATCTCACAAGATTCAACATAGCTATGGCTGAAGATAAAGGGACCACCCTCCTTTCCGAACTGACATAACCCATGTTAGAAAGGGTTTAAACAGTTGTTTGTTTTTCTCAGGGTTGGACAAGTCGGTTTCTTGAGTTTGGTACCATGTTTTTTGAGTGTAAAAATTCGGAAGCATATCTTAGTATGAAGGTACTTTGAGGTAGTTGGGGGATCCCACCACCCTAACACTTTTTCAAAGATTCACCCGGGACGTGATGACTGATTGCACCATGGAAGCCTGGGCTGAAGGGTTTTCACTTATGTAGCTGCTATGTGCTGTGTGAAGACCTGATTGATGGGGTTTGGATCAAGACTTGACTGATGAGCAATGAGTGATTGAGTGAACTCATGTGACGCAACTTGAGGTATCCAAATTTATCTGATCTCAGGCGACTGATGGGTTTTCTTCTCAGAAACTCCCCTGTGGTTGCCCCAAATATTAAAAGGTCTCTTAGCTTAGCCGGGATGCTTTTTAACAGAACCTTTGCAACAGCTTCTTCTCTTGGAAAACCCATGAAGTATGCCATCTTTCAGCAGTTGGAGAAACAAAGAGACTGCTAGACATCTTTTTGACGCACTTTTGCGACAACTAGCTAGCGGCCTCGCAAAATTGGAGGTGTTAGCGATGGCCACCGTTCCACTTCTGACTGTGCCGCCGTGGGGAGCCCCTGGGTGGTTGATGATGACACCGAAAAAAGTGCCAAAGGGCTTTGGAAGAGGGTGATTCTTGTTGGAGAACTGGGATCATATTTTCAGATTCCAAAAAAAAAACATCTTCAGGGGTAAATTTTTTTCCCAGAAAGATAGCTTAGAGCTTTCTTTTGGCCTACATCAACCGGTCTAGGGTTACATGATTACGTACACTGAAAAAGATGGATGCCTCAACCTTTTCGCACACTCAAACCACGACTCCTCTAAGCGCTTCCGGAACGATACCTGAGCGGTTGGGAACGGCAGAGGGACAACTATGAACACACTGTGGGGGTTATGTAATGTATGTATGATTTGAAAAATCCACGCTGTGCTATAATGCTAATACTTGTATACATACATATATATATATATAATACCTACATAAACTATACAAACATGCGTAATTGCAAGTTTTGGGATCGGCTAGATTTCTGCCAGACTTTGCCAAGTCGCCACAACGGCTCAGCAGAAGTTTATGGCTCGAAGCTGACACAGTGCATGTCAACAATGGTGGAGGTTGAAGACAGGTGGGTGGTGGGTTCATGTCCAATGTGGCCATCGAAGTGAGTTTTAGTTATGGCAAATCAACCAACCCCCACCTAAGGTACCCCCATCAGAAGTGTGGTTTTCATAAGCCCTGCTCCTAAGGTCGGCAATTTCCGGGGAGGGGTACCTTAGGAGGGGGGTAGGTTGACTAGTCAGTCATAATGAAGTTGATCACAACCAAAATCATCCAGGTCTGATGTCTCATGAATCGTTTCATTGGAAAGACAGAGTTTCACTTGCAAGTAGGAACCAGAGCCAATTTTGATTTTCAACCAAGAGTTGAATTTGCAAAGCTTTTCAGCCAAGAATGGAATCTCGCATGTTGCCACACCGAAAAACACATGGAAAGGTACCTCCCTCTGGCCCAAGTTGCAACCACCAATTTTTCTCCGAAAAAATTGATGGATTTGCAGATTCGTTGCACCACAAATGTGCAGCAAAACACGGCAGGTCTCAATGGTGGTCACGCTTTCGAAATCAACACAGCGCCAGGGGCTTTATGCTTCAGGTGGCCCACCTGTGACGGGGTAAGACACCCAGAGGTTTTGGTTGGCAGATACGTACGAATACAGGATATATGTGATAGGGATATAGACATGGTATCTATAGATAAATGAAATAAATACCTAAATAAATAAAGCTTTCACTGCTGCCATTCTGTGCCTTTGGGACTGTGAAAAACCCTACCCATCTCAACTATTCATCAGAACACCAGTCTGAGATCTATAAAATTTGAAAGATTGTCGGCACTGAATCTGAAAGATCCTACCAAATTTTACATCCCCTTATCTCAAACCCGGCATCCCCCCCCCAAAAAAAACCCACACTTTTCCCGGGTTGTGGTTGGTTACTTTTTTTTTTGAAAAAACACATCCCTTTTTTGGGGGAACAACAGTGGAGTGCAACGACCTACGCAGCCTAAGCCGAAAAGCGGCCGGCCGCTTTTTTTTTTTTTCAGGCAGCTAAAGTGGTGGGAAGTGAAGCTCTTGGTTTATCTCAACGACTCTTGAAACATCGGGAACAGTTCCTGGGTTCCCCAAACAAGATGGAGTGGGGGGGTGGAGGTGGATGGTGATGACAACGGCTGGAAGTAAACACGTAAGACTTAAGGGTTATACAGTATACAATAGAGGGGTGTTTTTTTTAAGCTAAGGGTATGACATAACCTTCATGACTTTAAGCCAAAAGTATATCAAAGTATGATTTGAGTATTGCAGAATTTTTGATCAAAGTATCATGGTCATTCCTCACCATTTTGTGAATATTTTTTGTTGGGACTTTACATTTTATCTAAGCCGAAGATTCCAATCGCCAAGGATGCAACCGCGGATCCCCGGGGATCCGAAAAATCAATGGGGCCATTTCGATGGGCACTGCTCCCTTAACCAAGCCAGGGATTCAGGGAGGGCAAGACCTCACCTCGGAACCTCAGGGTGGTGACTTCGGATTGGGGACTCTCCTCACAATTTTTGGGCCCTTTGGTGAAAAAAAATCTGACTGGAAAAAATGCAATCATAAATCATAAATCAAGATAGATATATCTCCCATTTGAACATGGGGAAAATGACAATTGCCATGTGATTCATCCAAAAGTCTGGCTTTGAATCTGGAAAAAAGACATCTATGACATGAAGATGCCCCCACCCCCAACTCGAAAAACCTGGACATCTTCCGTTGCCATCCCTAAGGGGCGTGGCCCCTCAATGCGACTTCACTGTTACCAGTATCGACACCGCAGTCGTGGACGGCATCATTCTACGTGGCAGCCTGTTACTTCCCAAAGGTGGACCAACTTCTTTGTGGATTTTTCAACAGACATCTTTCTGACTCCTTTTTTCTCCCAAAAAAAGCAGGTGAATGGATAAGGTTGTTTTCTCCAAAAATGACAAAACATATATATATATACATGTATATGCACATCTATATGTATATATATATATTAAATGAAAGATCATGAAAGATCATCTTGGTGGTGGTTTCATTTTTTTTAAAATCATCCCTATTTGGGGAAGATTCCCATTTTGACTAACATTTTTTCCATTGGATTGAAACCACCAACTAGTATAGATCTTCTATAACTTGCACATGAGTAAATCAGCATGACGAAGAACTGGGTCTTCGAAATTGAACGATTTGAATGTATTTTTTCTGAGAACTGAGCCACAATTCGCTTCCGGGATTCCAAAGATCACTTCGTATACATATATATATATATGATCATATATATATATATATATGTATTTTTTAAAAGTAGATATACACATACACATACAGATATCCCCCAGATACATGTACATATACAACTAGCTTCTTGCACCTAAATGCTATATCAATTCATACAAAACAACAAATCTTTGATTTGTTCAACAAAATCATGTGCTGGGTCCACATTCTTTTTTTAACATTTGGGGTGTGTTTTTCCTCCAAACCGCGGCCTTTCCTTTCAGCCTCGGCAGGTTTGGAAGGTCCTTTTCCTTCAGTGCTGCTGCGCACGCCCTATGGGCGCAAAGCCGAGATGGGCCAAAGCACCTTGGGGGCGTTTTGTGAAATCCGGCCTTCACCTCAGGGGCCCGTCTTTAAATGGGGAGGATCCAACTTGATAACAAATCTTATGGTAAGTTTTGTTGAGATTTTTCCCCTTTAAAAAAAGGTGCATTGTTTTTGGGTTGGGTTTGGTAGAAAAATGACGTCTTGCATTGATGGAATAAAGATCTACCAACAAATATCCCAACAAAATCAACGGAAAAGTTTCCCAAAAGTTTTCTCCTGTTTTTGAGAAAAGGGATGTGGCTTCATTATCAACATTTCTTTTCAATAACTCCCTGAAACTAAGAAATCGCACCTCAAAAATGATGGTTGGAGTACTAGGGATTAGCAAGGAAATGAAGTCCTTTGAGCATCCCCAGCCATTGGGATGACGGTCCTTTTTGAGGCGTCCTGGCGAAGCAAGGTTATGCGGTATTGGTGCAAGATACACGTGGACGGTTCTCCAGCAGTGGTGAGTTTGTCCCCGTGCAACATGCTGCTGGGATCAGAAATTAAATATCAACAAAATAGGGCTCTTGGGCTAGATCCACTAGCTGTAAATGTATTTTTCACCTATTTGTTTGGTGGATTTTCCAGCCAAGTTCTGTATAGGGTGAGTGATTTCGTTAAGATTTCGGGTCTCTGTTTCTGATGTTTTTCCAGCACGAGTCACATTTTTTGGTGAAGCTAGACACCTCTTAAACTCCCGATGCGTTTCTGGTAGGGAAGATGGGAAAATCATCAACCCCATTTCCCTAAGGGGTTTTATACATTGTTTCTATCCTTTTGAACAGACCCAACCGAAATTGATCAACAATTCATGTTAAATGTTAATGTAAACCATACTTCCAAAATTGATTGGATATACTCATTAAAAGGATCCCTAAGGGTTGGATATGACCATTCTCTAGCAACTTTTGATGCACAAAAACTATGGATGCAAAGATTTCGTTTAATTTGTGGAAGTCGCTTTGTTGAGGCAATGGTGGATTTTTTTTTTTGGAAGGCTTATTTATGCAATAGAGATATTAGTACTATTTCTACAATGATGCAAAAGAAGTAAAGAACGAAAAATCTATCTTTTTCAGCATAACACCCATGAATCATGAATCTGATGTTTTTCTCCACCTTAAGTTCCATGTGTTTTTTCCTGTTTTTTCCAATGGATTCTAAGCATTTCCCCATTTTTATCCCGGTTTCATTTCGGTTTTCAACGTGGTTTCACGAGGAACAGGTGGATGGTGAAGCCACGGTGAAGTGGATGCGACGACAAGCCTGGTGCAATGGGAAGGTAGGAGTTACAGGCGATTCGGGTGGACGGTTGGGCTTCGGTGGGGGCAAGCGGTGGCAAGTGCTTGGTGTGTTGGGCCCAAGCAACAGAAAAATAGCGGGCCTCGTGATGAAACCAAGAACATAATAATAGCATATTATGTATCCATGCAATTTGGGGTTTGGGATATGCCAAAATCGAAAAAAACCCACCGACCCGAACCACCAACGATTTTCGCTGATTGGGATGACGCATTTCCGGGCAAATTATTTCATCGCTGTAGCGTTTGTGAAGGGTATTTAAGTTGGTGACATATTGTAATTTGGCCAAATTTGCTTTAAGCTTTAAGGCTCCACCATGATTTATTTTTCGTGCAAAAAAGGTCCTTTCGTGAAATTTCTGGACAAACGAATCCGTCGTGACATGGCTAGTCAACCCCCCTAACGTACCCCCCTCTGAAAGGGTTTAATCAGGCCTTATTACGGGAAACCAATGGTTAATAAGCCCTTAATGAGCCCTTATTTCTCCGGGGGGAAGTTGGGGGGGTGTTGGTAGTTGACCAGCCATCATGATTCATCTTCACTTTCCATTGGCGTGATGAAACTGCGATACATCCAAGCCATGATGCCACCTACAACAAGGCATACTTGTTTGTCATTGATGCTCTTTACTTGGATGATCATCCCAATCAAAAGTGCCACAAGAAACATTGTGAATTATCACCCAATGGTTTGGGGGTGGTTCATATTGGTGGTTTACTATCGCAGGAACCTCTTATGAAAGGAATTACATGATCATCTGCTTAGAATTGCCTTAGTCAACAAGAACCTACCAATCAACCATTGGTTGAAATCACTTTCCCAATTGATATAGCACAACAAACATCAGGTGTTTTATGTTTCTATTCTCGATCATCCATCACAACAGGTGTCAGTTACCTGGGCTTCACCGCGTGGGCTTGTGTGGATGGTGCCAATGTAGATGCCATTGCAGCTTGGAAACTACAAATTTTGATGTGGAGATATGGAGATGGGTGGCTAAGGTGGGCAAAATGATCCGAAATGATTTCAGGTCATTATGACCTTAGTGTAGTTTTTTGTTTTAAAGGTACATTAAGTAAGGTAGTTTGATTTGCACTATTTGAGATAGACTTTAACCTTCTTTTCAGATTGGTGTAGCTGGTTGCCCCTCAAAAGAGGCCGCACCAAAGTTCTTAAGGGGAGAAAATATCTAGGTGGTGGTTTCAAATATTTTCTATTTTCATCCGATCCTTGGGGAAATAATCCAATTTGACGTCTATATTTTTCAAATGGGTTGGTTCAACCACCAACCAGATATGGCCCGGGGAAGATCCGCCAAGTCACATGAATTTTAGATCTTTGAATGATTTTTTGTTGCCCTTGCGGGGTTGGTTTGAGATTTTGGATGCTTTAAAGGCTTTGAACAATTCATTCTACATCTTGGGATAACTTTACTTGGCAATCTATTTGTTATTTTTTCAGCAAATGTATTTGGAATTTCATCCCTTGAAAAAAAAACGGACCATGGGAAGTTTACATCTTTACCCCCCGAAAACGAACCTGGCAAAGGAACATCACCATCTTTTAATAGGAGATACATCGACTCAAATGGTTGGTTTCTCATTGTCATCTTAATTTTCCGGGGTTTTTCCACCTATCAAAAGTTCCAAAAATACCAGGCCACCAACAAAGAATAAACACAACCAGTCGACTCCTCGCCCCACTTGTTTCAAGGGCAAGGAGGCCCATTTGGGGTCCGAAAATCTGATCCGAAACCGGGATGTGGATTCAACGACCACCACCACCTGCGCTGTTTTGGGAGGTACCGATGATCACCCAAAGTAATATCCGCAGTGCCGTTTTTCGTCCTGGCGGAGCGATCAGCTTTGAATTACTGGTCTTGTGGTTTTACCTTGTTCTTCACTTGATGAAGGAGTGGGGGGTTTGTTTGTTGGATGTGGTATGGGGTATGGTGGATCGATGATTTTTCTTTGGATGCATGGCGGTGGCGATCGGCTGTGCTTAGTGTTGAGCAAATGAGCAGATGACCATTTTCCCTACTAAATGACGAGCAAATGAGCAACAAGGTGGGGGTTGAGCACCAACCAGGAAGGGAAGGGTAATTTTTGCCAATTTATTGGAGAAGAGGTTGAGATGGAAGTTGGTGGTTGTAAGATACTGGGTATTCTATATGAGTTGCTAAGAAACCATCTACCACAGGAATCCCACGAAAGTGTAGCGATGACACCCCAGCTTGAGGTGGTTTAATAGATTAGGAAATTCGCCCAAGAAATAGTTTGATATTTCAGATTCAAGATTTCTTACGTTGTAACTTTGCCCAGCAACCTATTCATCACCAAAACGGGATGATTGGGACAGGATCTGAGTCGAGACAGGCTGTCCTTTGTGCGGAAGTTATGGCAGGTGTGCCACCGGTTTGGTGTTGTGACCGGAAGATATGTAACGTAAGGTTTCCACTGCTTAAACGGTATAGGGAGTGAGTGGGTGAGGATATGAAGAAATGATCATGATGCTTATGATTTTGATTTATGTATATGTATGATTTTCTGAATCATGATTTTAGATGGCTTGAAAATATTGACCACAAACTTGATGCTTGGAATACCAAAAGAAAAACACCGTTTTAACAAATCTGAGGTCAAAATACACAGTGACTGAAGCTTTCAATAGTACACACCAGTGCTTTTCCCATAGGAGGGGTTCCGCCATCTAATTTTCACTCCCATTTTTCGTCTCTCGACTTTGGGAAAATTTGAGGATAAAGACTCTTCACGGCACGAATCCTGGGCTGAAAATTTTTCACTTCGACAAAACTCCCAACGTTTTTGTTTTTCTCGCAGTTTTATAATGTAAAGCTCTCTCCACTCATTTTTCTATTAAGGCCCTAATGGACTGGTGAAAAAACCCAGGGAGGTTTCACTGACTTACCCCCCCCCCTCCCCGAGTTCACTAACATGACGATCGCCTCGCTGGAAAATCACCATTTTTGTCAACAGGAAATACATCGACTCAATTCAGGGTGGATTTTCCATTGCCGTGTTAGGTTTTAACCCCTTCGAAACCTTGAGAACTTTTAGACGGATCACATATCACCTACTCAGCCGATGATGATGGTCCAAGTATACCGGGATGGTGGGTATACTTCTTGGATGTCCCGGTGAGTGACGGGGTTTGGTGATCGGATCAATGGGTGGTCGGATTGATGGGTTTATTTCACTTAGAGTACTTATAAGTTGGGTATATTTGGGATACAACACACTGATCCTCACCTTTGATCCTTTGATCCCAGCACTTCCTGGCCGGGACATCCCGGAGCTCCAAAAAATCAACCAAGTCATCAGATCATGACTGGTCAACTGGTCAACCACTTCCCCCACCAATAAGGGAAACCAATGGATACTAAACCCTAGTCATAAGGCCGGCTATTTCTGGGGGGGTTACGTCGACATAGGTTAACTAGCCCATTATCAGCTCAGGGTATGCGCGAAGGGAAGCTGCGGAAGGCTTTCAAGTCGCTACCTATGAGCTCCTTGGGTTGAAAACTGGTTGGTCACCATATGGAGGGAGAGGTTCTTGTTGAACAACTCATGAATCACCTGGATGAACCAGGTGAAATTGTAGAATCAACAAATCAGTTTAGATACATGTGATTTTGAAACGGAAATGCATGGTATCTAAAAATCCATTTCAATTCAGAAGTCTTTTTGTGTACCTGAAGTTGTTGTAAGGCCGGGAAGCTGCGAAAACAACACCACATTACTTTGGAACCTGCATTTTTTTTTCTCCTTTTTTTTTTTGTACAACGAACGGTGTTGATGTTTTGCACCATCCAGAAGTTGGGACGGGTGAAACATACCCATGAAAATTCTCTCGAGGTAAAGTGGATGAAATCATCTTGGGTTCTCCCAACAGCTTTCTTCAGGCGGATTGATTGTTGGGATATTTTTTTTTGTGGATGGAAAAGCCAGGGTTACACCCCCCAAAACTAACATGTCAATGGAAAATCACCATTTTCAATAGGAGATACGTCTTCAAATGGTTGTTTTTCCATTCTAAGTGGTGGTTTGAAATATTTCTTTATTTTCAACCCTATTTGGGGAAGATGAACCCAATTTGACGAGCATATTTTTCAAATGGGTCGGTTCAACCACCAACCAGTATTTTTTGTGTGGATTTTTTTTTCTTTCCCTCATATGTATAATACACTCCCTACAACTAACATATATAGCCGCTAAAAATTGGTGGTTTCCAAGTTCGGAATCTCCAAACTTCCAGGGGGCCACTATTTTTGGGGGCAAACTTGCTGTTTGTTTCAGGGGAGGGTTTATGGATATATGATATATGTGAATTATATGTGTGTATTTATATACACCCCTGAAATTTAACATAGCCCCTAAAAATAGTCCTTCCCAAAAGGAAACTAGTCTTCCAATAAACAATTTTCAGGGGCTATGTTAAATTTCGGTGTGTATATGTATTATTCAATAAACACCCTCCCATGATTGGAGTTGGAGGTGAATGATTTCGTGACGTCACATGAGGTTAGTTCCGATAATGGCTTGAGTAGGGATTCCGCGCTAAAAAAGGAGGCTTTAATTCAGGAAACTGGAGGTTAACATGTCATGATACTTCACCCAGAATATACGCTTGAGTCAAGTAACATTGCCAATCCAAAAGGGTTGGACATTTACAGTTTATAGAAGATGCAGTTTTTACCGGATATCCCTTCCGTAGGCGGGTCTCGTAGCCCATGGCGATGAAACCGATGGCTTTTGGGAGGGCAAGGACGGAAAACCGAAGGGGGGAGAATGATTGGGACCATCCAAAAGCCAACAAGAAAGGCCGAATTTGAACCTTCTTGCAAAAAATGAAGGATGGCCAAAACTCCAAAAATGGAATGCCAATTTCAATGATTTCGAAGTTTTTTCTAACTCATCAGTTTTGTCCAAGGTGGTTGGTTCTTCCAATTTTTTGCTGGTTTGGAGGGGAATCGGCCTCTATTCTAAGGAAGGAAGTTGGACAATCTTTGAATAGATCCCACTTTGAGGAAATTGACAGTTTAACCTAGCCAGTCACCTTGATTTGTTCCGATTTCCCGCGGGGTTCCGGTAAACAGCTGGCTAGAAAATCCCAGCCAAATCTCCTTAGACAACGATTTTTTGGAGGTGAAATTCAACACGACAATTCACTGGGAATTGGAGCATTTCTAGGTGGTGGTTTCAAATATTTTTTATTTTCACCCGTACCTGGGGAAGATTCCCAATTTGACTAAGATTTTTGAAATGGGTTGAAACCACCAACTAGATTTTTGTTGGGTGCCAGGAGAAGCTATGCAATTTCGAGAAGCCGATTCCTCCATGTCACATCCTCACAGGTTGGGTTTTCCCCCTTTTTTTTCGATGGGGGAGAGGCTTTCAAGCACCAAGGCACACTGATAAAAATGTCTACGAAAACGACTCTCCTTCAAAAAAAAAAGACACGTGGTTTTTGCATCATGAATCCTTTCTGAGAACTTTTTTGAAGATTTCTGAAATTTCAGTGTCATTTCTTTTTGAAGCTTTCAGAGACATCATTTGAGCAGTAGCTCTGAAATACTGTTGATGGAAGAAATCCTGCAAGGTTTTATCTGTGCATCCCAAGTTATATGTTTCCGAAAATAATGGTACCCCCAAATCATCCGTCTTAATAGGGTTTTCCATTACAAACCATCCATTTTGGGGTACCCGTATTTTTGGAAACACCCATATATACATCCCAAGTGGTGCAAGATTTCTTCCATCAACAATATCATCTGGAGAATGTCCCATCAATTTGGAAGGTTGGTACGACTTCTTCTTGGAGGGTGCCTTGGATGATTTCCAACGAGCCAAGCAACGAGGAAGTCATGTGGGGATGCCTAGCAGGAATGGTTGGGGCAATATCTTCTGATGGGGGAGGTGATTTTGGACACCAAGTGACTTGTGGAAGGGAAAGACAACACCGAGGTGGATTTGGGTGAATTGCGTCCCCTCCCTTTTTTTGAAACACGCCCATTTCATCACATCACATTTCAATGTACAGGGTTTGCAATGTCTACCAAAGAACATCACTTAAACCCCAAAATGAATGCTTGAGACAACTATCATGTATCATTTATAGCCCCTGATGCTTGAACCAAGACGTCGTCCCTTTCAAAATATCAGGTTTTTTTTAAGCAAATCCCCTACCAAAATCCAACTCCCAGACTTGTGAGTCCACCTAAACTTGACAGGTGAGTTTGACCGTGGGACCGACACATCACTGGAGTTTGTTGGGCTTCCGTTTCTCGGTATCGAATGTTTTTTTTTATATCTCCAAATGGGGGGTACAATCTCACCAAACATTTCAGGTACCTAAAATGAGGGTACTGAACCTTATAAGGCTATTTTGGGGGTGGGTTTCCCCTTACATAAGCCTACATACAGCTTATATAGGTGAGTACCTTCATTTTAGGTACCTGCAATGTTTGGTGACAATCTGTTGGGGAGAAAGATTCCATGGTGCTATGGGTGAACCTGTGGTTTTTTGGATGAGATTGTTGTGCTGGGAACTATCACATATCTCCCTACCAATCATTTTTTCAGTCGAGGATTTTCCTTTTCTGCAGCTGGAATATGGACTCGTTTCCTGGAGATTTGTTTTCAGATTCCCTACCCTCTGATAAACCAACATAGCAATGACATTTCCACATGTTTAATAGGAAATACATCTTCAAAGGGTCCATTTGGTCCATTTTCCATTGCTATGTTAGCTTACCGGAGGTTTTTTGTTTGTTTGTTTGAATTTTTCGTACCTCGGAAGCATTGGTTGAGGCCAAGTCTTTGAAAAGACGATGCTCAGTTGCTTCGATGAACATCTCAAGGGTGATCTACGTTGGCATGGGCAGAGCATCCATGGGAGGCATGGCTACGGACCACGGATTGTTTTGGGGGCTTTGGCTGGAGGGATGATGATAAATAGAGAATTTCAATGAATTTCATTTGTTTCATGACATAGCCGCATAGCCCTTAGTGCTCAAGTCATACCCTGTGTTTTTTACGGTGTTTTTTTTTGATACCTCGTTTTTTTCCACCGGTTTAACAGGCAGATGAATCTGAGTGCTTCAGCAACCTCATCGGAACTCGAGCACAAGTGGGGCTGTGTACAGTTGTATGTCCTGGGCTTGGGCTGGCGACACTATCCGAAGCTTGGAGGAAGACTTCCATTTATGAAAAGCGACATGTAAAGGTTATAATGTTATATATACCCTCCAGGGAACTAACATATCCCCCCAAAAATGGCATATTTGAAGATTATTTTCCTTTTCCCCAGGTGGGATATGTTAATTTCCTGAAGGGTATACATATTTATGGAATGGAGGTATCTCACTACTGTTACAAGAGTCAAAATGTGTTCATTGCGAAAAACGGAGTCTTTCTGTGTTAAGGTTCGAAATCCAAAGAAAAGGTAACGGCAAAATAGCACCAGTGGGAGGGAATCTCTACTTTACCTACGAAGAGGTTTTTGTTCAAAAGATGAAGTTAAGGCGCAGGGTTTGTTGCTATCTACGCAGGCAGAATCTATCATAATTTTCACGATTTCCTTAACAACCTCCACCCAAATCGTACACAAAAAATCCGGTGGGTATAAAAATGCCAACAGATCATTCAAATCTTGCTACCCGCCCAAACAACCTGCGGGTTTTTCAAATGCAAACAGATCATCCTCAGGACCTATCCTCCTCCTGTCGCATTGAGTACTTGGCACTTGGGACCCTCTTTCGATTTGACTGTTTGTGGGGTGCCTGGAACACCACGACCTGTCCTGAACCACAGCACCTGGGACAGCTGCGGTTTTGGAGGGTTGGAAGGGTGAAAATTGTTGTAGATTTCTATCTATATATTTGCCTGTATCTATGTACCTGTAATATGAGTTGAGGAAACGAGAGATGTAAGATTCATCACTTTTTAGTTTGTGCCAATTGAAACGTTTACAAATGGAATACTGCATCCCTATTGATGGGATTTACAGTCACAGTTGAAGTATTTTTTTCCCCATGGCCCTTCTTTTCCCACTGCTTGCTGTTTGTCCCGGTTGGGAGGATTTAAACAAACATCAACCAAAATGTAGGTAAATAGACCATATATGGATGGTATGGGTCCCAATGATCTTGATACAGGAGGACATGGTTTTCCGCAAACTCTGGACATTTAAACACGATCTCAAACCGACCGTGGGTCGCGGCTTTAAAGGTGAACCCGATACTTGAATAGTTTACTCAGAATACACCCCCAAAAACTAACATGGAACCTGAAAATGAATCCCTGGAAGAGGAGATTCCTACTAACAACCATCATTTTAATTTTCCGGTTCCATGTTAGTTTTCGAGGGGGTACATGGCAAATTGACATTTTCTAGTTTGGCTGATGTTCAACCAAACAAACACGGATCCGATTTTAGGACGTTATGAATTACAGTAAGGCCCAAAAATCTTTCAAGCTTTCGGATAGATTTACGATCTTGCTTTAAAATATTCAATGGAATGATATGGTCTAGGACACCTCATCTTACGTGCTGGTTGTATGCAACTTACCCAAGTGGTACACCGGAATGCTGTTTTGTGAATCATAGAGTTACTGTATCCTTTTCACCATGCGGAGGACTGATCGCCAGAGTACCCTCCCTGAACTTAATCTAATATAGCCATAGCCCCTGAAAATTAATGGTTGGAAGATTATTTTTCCTTTTGCGATGGCGTATTTTCGTGGACTATGTTAGTTTCAGGGAGGGTGTATACTTACCAATTGGGGCATGCCTAAACCCTGCAAGTTGTGAGGAAAGAATCAACATTAAAGAATCATATTTTTTTTTGTTACAGGGGGGGGGGGAGAAATCATGTATTTATCCTGGTTTTTAATGTTTTTACTAAATCAAAAAAAACACAATTTTCTTTCATGGGATTAGGTCCGGTTCATGATCACAGTGTCACATGGCTTCCCAAATGTTCTTGGTGGGTTTCATTCTGTGGATGGAAGAAATCCCAAACAACCACCCGGTGACGTATGAAACCCTGCAACTAGTACCAACCTCAACCTCAACTGGTGAAACCGCCGGATTTCAGAACCGTCACCCGTTTCACCCGTAGAAAACCGGGGTCTAAAATTTCGAGGTTATCACTACAATCCCGCAAGACCGACGCCTGCAGCGGGTGGGCCATCCTTTAATCCTATGAATACTGGAGCAAAGGACCAAGCGAGGATTGAGGTGCTACTGCTTGGTGACCCGTTCGACCTCCTCCCAAGGGAGAATGGTGACATGGCTGCCCCCCTGAAATTTTCGCCGGCTTAATGTCTGGTGGGGGGTAGGTGGAGAATGGGGGTAGGAGGGCCATGAGTTGTTGTTGTTGTTGCTGATGGAGACTTTGGGATGAAATGAATGAATGAATGAATGAATGAAAACAAAGATCATGATTTAGTAGTATTAGTATTAGTATCCGTATCATTTTTTTAAAATGTATCCGTATCAGTAACCACCACCACCAGCACCACCACCACCAGTATCCTCCTCACATTCCTACCGCCACTGTAACCCCCTTAGCTTCCTCCTGTTTCCGTGGAGGCCCGTGCAGACGTTTTGGTCTACACCAGTGCCCCATTGACAAAACCCTTGCGGCTTGTTGGCCCCGTGCATCTTCAGTTGGAGGCTTCTGGCGGCCCCCATTGGGGTCATGGATGCTAACACGGATATTTCAAACAACTACACCCCCGAAGTTTAACATATCCCCTTAAAATTGATGGTTGGAAGACTACTTTCCTTTTGGGATGGTATATTTTCAAGGGCTATGTTAAACTTCCAGGGGGTAATGGTTCAAATCATCCTCCCTTGGTCTTTATTGAAATGTCCCCTTTCAAAAACAGATGCCTCTTGATGTTTTTGATGATTTTGAACTTCTAGAGGGTCAAAATAATTACAGTATGCTTAATAACCTGAAGGAAAGGATTATTGTAGTTCCAGGTAAGATTTCATATGTAATTTGGGTCAAATCTCAAAGTCCAGAATGTCATTGTGGAAAGTGAATCTTAGGGCTTACCCACTGGAAGCGAACAGTTCCCCACCTGAAAATTCTGGCTATTTTCGCCTTGTGGGCTCCAAATTGGGGGGCATTTCGGGGAGAAACTCAAAAAAAAACACGAGATTTTTGATTAAACATTGGAAATAAATTTCTTTAAAGCGGAAGATCCCTTAGTGATACTGTTTGATTGTCAGAACATTTATGTAAAATACCACCCTGGCCCTGAGATGCTTTTATGTACAAAAAGTTACCTGCCTTGGTGAATAGTGTGTGGGGATGGATCAACTCCTTGAATGTCCTGTTGGAATTTTGGAGCAAATGGTTAGGATCAATGGCTTATGACCTATTTGTAAAATGGGATGTACTGAGGTTATAACCTAGCCATTTAAATACTAACCATTGCTCCTACCAAACCCAACAGGACATCCAAGTATCCGACCACCCACCCGAAAATCCTTGGTTCCGAATCCCCCTGGCGAATATGGCGAATATGGCGGGGCTATCGCAGGCCACCTGGGAAACGGAGAAAGCTGACTTTGTTGGACGCTTGTGTCACGTGGGGCTGGTGCCTTGGCAGTTTAAACAAAAGCAGACATCCAGATGCGGCCGCCATTGAATTTGTGGATTTAAAAAAAAAATTGAGAACGGGGGAGATGTTTGATGCTTTTGTTTGTTACTGTTGGTTTGCTGGTTTGGTTTCTGATGATGAGGATGATGATGAGGATGATGATGATGATGATGATGATGATGATGATGATGATGATGATGATGACGATGATGATAGGTACAATTAGTATGATATTGATGGTGGCAATGACCATCACCGAAATTATCACCATCCTCCATCCTGAAGCGACATGCATCATGACCACAGTCTTTCGAAGGATGGTCGCTCCACAAACTTGTGCGAAGGTCTTACGAGCGTGGCCCCTTGGTGCTCGGTATTGTTGAGATTGTTGTGATGTGCGCACATTTGTTATCAAATATTATGTACTTGTAGCTAGAAATATCATGTACTGTATCAATCTATTTTTGAGTATGGTTTTTTCGCAAGTGTTCGAAAAAGGCACAGTCTTGCTTTATGCGCTCTGTCTCTATGAATATATATATATATACACTCAATATACCAATTCTTGGGTTGATTCCTGCTTCGTCCATCTTCCTTTCATCTCAAACCTGATCCTAAGTAGCATCCAGTGGGGATTGTCAACATGTCAACTGGTTACGGTAGAACAAAACTCATGATTCATGATATGATCCATACGGTCATAGTGGACAAGTTCACATCATCCATAGGTCCTGGTGCTTACCAAGTGATAATTTTTCATTAAGAAAACGAGGGCGGAGTCGAATCTGCATCAAGGAACTCCCCCCAAGCACTCGGCTCAATGAGGGAGTGATTGAAATCACTCGGATTTGTTTGTAGCTGCGGATTTTTTTCGGTAGATGAATTATAGATCAGTTTGGCAGTTTCTAAAAAAAAACTATGTCACAAATATGTTGCACAAACACAAATCCAGTCATTTGTGTTCTCCTTTACTGTATATTCAGTTTCTTGACACCGGGCCTATCAACTTTTTATAGTGAACATCAGCAACGAAGATCAACTTTCCTCGGGTGAGCATCAGTTTTCCTGAATATACCAGACACCCCTCAAGCTAAACATAGCCCCCCCGAAAAGTTTGGAAGACAATACAACCTCAACAAACAAAAACACACACATATACTTGCCAATCAAAACTAAGATACACTACGTCATGTATATATACGTGTATGAATATATATATATATATGTGCATATATACAGAATACATATATATATATATGTACATAATCTATATGAAATATACCTACATCTCATTAATGTATTTGTATCTATATTTTCATAGACGTGACATATGTATATATATATATAATATATATAAATATCAAAAACACACATTTTTTATACAGTTCTACAACTCCACCTTTTGAAACACGTTGAAACACGTTTGGAAGACGACACGGCGACACCTGTGTCTTGTTACCCAGGTCGGCACGGAGATGACTTCTCGGGTGGAGGTGGCTTTGGGCCATACGGCCGTGCTCTTCCGACCCGGCGAGCGGGTGCGGTTGCAGATGCTTGGGATGATTGGATCATGGGGAATCTACAAGTTTGGGATGGGGAATCTACAAGGTTAATGGGGAATCTATAAGGTTCCGAATAAATGGCCTTGTAAAATGGGGTAACTGGGGTTATAGTGACCTCACACGTTACCTCACACACTCGAGGTTTGGGCACCCAAAATGTAGCTGAAGGGAAATGGGACCCCGAAAAGTTCAGGGAAATCTTGGTTGGTGAAATATTGTGATTTCGGCCAGATTTATGGGAATCTACTTGGAGGATCATCCCACTTAGTAAGTGGTAAATAAACATAGGGGGAATGGGGTTGGGGGGGAAATTTGCCCCTTAGATTCTCATGATAGGTGGGAAGTTCGGGAAGTTATTGAGGAAGGTTTTGTACCAACAATTGAGTACTTCAATGCATTTGAAACATATTGGGAGGAAATTCAAAGAATTTTTGATTTCGAGAATTTGGAAGCCCGACTCCTTGTTTCAAAGGCGCAGAAAGAACCCAGGATTAATACACATCCATGATGTTTAATTGGGCGAAGTTCGATTTTAGTAGCAAGTTCTCTCTTTTCTGGGAAACCCCTTCAATCACTGTCGAGAGGTTGTCATTCATCCCCGTTTTGATATGATCTGACATTTTCAGGGGGTGTGACTTAACCTCAATCATGTACAAAAGGTTCACTCGCCAATTCATCAATTTTCATTCAAGGCAAAAAGCAGCATGAAATGGTGGGAATAATGGATATTTCCTTTGAACATAGGTTTCTTTCCATGGTCAACATTCGTTTATTTCCTGCAAGGGGTAATCCACTCAAAGTCTCAGAAATCTCCTAACATGTGAATGATTGAGGATGTATTCTATCCAATTTTCAATGACCAGATTTTTCGGTTCCCAATTTTTCAAATTCCCAAGTTGCCTCTTAAGCTCTTGTATCATAGCTTGGCTGATGTGGGTTTTTCCCTCCATATGAACCCCTCAATATGAACCGCCTCACAGGCCACCATAAGTTTCTTTTGGGAGGAGGATGAAACAAAAACTCCCTGAAACTAACATGTTTGCCACCTAAAAATGGATGGTTGGATTGGAAGACAACTTATTCCCTTTAATTTTGGGAGGTCAAAAGGCCTATTTTCAGGGCAAAAAATGTTATATAGTTTCAGGGCGGATCAAAGAGTTACTTTATATTCCATACCATCCATGCTATGGCATATTTTACCTACATTTTGCCATAAAAAAATCAACCAACATCAACCCTGCTTCCCCTTCAAACAGGGGGTTGGTGTCGGTGGTGTCTGTGGTGTTTCCATCCCTCCCTCCCCCAACCCGAGGATTTGTTCGGCGGCACATCCGCGGTGGTTTCGCAACCTGGGAGTGGATGAAAAGTTACATCAAGCGCAGAGATTGGAAGCTGGTGATGTGCCTTAGAGCAGGTTTAACTTAAGGGGTGGGGAAAGGGGTGATTTTTGGGGGCAACCCATCCGGACCCCCCCCAAAAAAAGGTGTAGCTTTCCATACACATAATTATCAGGATTCAGAATCAGAATCCTCATCTTCATTTTCAATGGGATTCCTCCTCCTCATCATCAGGATTCAGGATCATCATCACTTTTCAAACTCGTTGGAGTTTGGATGAAACGGAGCAACCAACAGATTGTGTTGAATTTTCTTTTGGGCCAATGAATTACTTTTTAGGGGATTTGACAACGAGAGCCTCGTATTGGTTGACACATTCAAGAGGCGCCGAGACATCCTTTCAAAGTGGCAGGGTTGTGAAAAACGCTATGACTTCTACTTCTCAACTGTACATGGGGAAAAGTTGGGAGAGAAACAGTTGGTTTCCCAGGACCGGTGTTTAACCGACTTGCAAGATGATCTGTTGGGATGTTTTCCGCAGTGACAACCCCTCAAGGCGTTTACCTCCCCGGCAGACGTGAATGGTTTGAGTGGCTTTCTATTCCTGGGTTGGAGGGAAGGCATCCCAAAGTTTTTTTCCCAGTTTTCGCAGGAACTTTCCTGCTCGGAAACTTCAGGGAAACGCAGCTTTTCTAGTCTCTACGCTTTCTCCCAATAAAAAATGGTTCAGTGGAAGAAATGGCGTTGTGTGTTGAAAGGGAAGAAATCCCGCACCAGTTGAGGTTGGTAGTATCTCCCATTACGACGGGTTTGATGACCATCCCAGGTGGTTGTTTGGGATTTCGGAACCATCAACAGTAACACTACTATTGGAGATACACCCATTTTTCACTGAACCATGATTACGGGTGGAAGGGTTAGTCTATCAAGCCCCTGCCTGCCACCGACCATTTGAGGTGAAGTCCCCTGGACTGCAAAGTGGTTGGGAGTGGTAGGGACCGGAGGTGTTTCATAGTGGCTGTGCAATTTTCGCAAACAAAACACAGGTATGTACATATGTATATATTATGGTTTATGACTAGGATATCCATTGAGTAATAGACCAATACACATATTATGTACATAGATATGTATAGATATTGCACACAAATTGTGATATCCTACCTTTATACACCCGTGGGTTTCCATAGTCTATCTTATGCGGATTTCATGCGACACAAGCCATGAGTTTCAGGGGCATTTTTCGGAACAGAGCTTCCGCTCGGTACCACTTATCCAGCTAAATTGGCACTTCCAATTAATTATGTTGATGTTTTTCACCCAAAAAAACACGTCGAAAAAAAAATATCACATTTTTTGAAGCCCAAATTCATAGTTGAGAGGTTTGTTTCATGATGATTCACCTTTTCAAAATGGGGCGGATGTTGGTTGAAGTTCCAGGCTGGTAGGTTTTTCGGTGTAGCTGATCCACCTGGTTGAGGCTGATGAAACCAACTCATTGGTCGGAGTTTTGGGCATTTTTTGAAATCCACTTCGAAAAAATCAAAGTACCCCACGAATTCATCGAACGCAGTGTCTGAAAAATTTCAATTTTTAGGGGTATTGCTTGAGTTGTGGTTTGAGTTGTGTATGTAATACATATGTATCTTCATACATTGTCAACCCCTAGCTTCGAGACAGGAGTTTCAACGTTTCTATTTTAGAAAGCTCGATCCCCCAAGTTTTTGCGACACAACTTGGACGCCGGGCAAACTGCCCGGTGTGACCCTCAAGACTTGTTTTTGGGAGTGAATCTCCAGATGATACTGTTGACGGAACAAATACTGCACCACTTGGGATGTATAAAACCCTGTAAACTTGGGATGTATAAAACTACCTATCAACTGGTGCAGGATTTCTTCCATCAGTATTGTTGTTTCTCCCATGATTCAGCTGATAACTTTGAAGCACCTTTTTAATTCTAACATGTTTTGGAGGTTGAAGGGAAGGTGTTTCCATGTTTTTTTTTTGGGGAAGGTGTTTCCATGTTTTTTTAAAAAACATCTTTTTACAGATACAGATACACTGCCCGAAAACGAACATATCTTTCTGAAAATTGATGGGACAAGTTCAGATGATTCATTTCCTCTTAAGATGGTCTTTTCTCAGGGTCTACCTTTGTTAATTTTCAGGGAGTGTAGACAGAGATAATCAAATTACCCATTTGGGGGTGAATCAACCGTTATAAATCCAAATAGTAATTTTCAGTGATTTCCCCTCAAAATGCATTTGTTTGGGTTGTTTTTTTTTCATCATGACCCCTTGGTAGATTCTAATCCATGACTTTTTTGGTTGGAAAAAACCAAAATCATTTGAGACCTGTGTCTCGGGAGGGAAACTTCAGATCCTAGGCTGACCTTGGGCTGCCTAACGCTACCGGAAGAACCACACTTGGAGTGGGCACAACAGGAGGTGAGTCAACAGATGAGGATGGTCGTTTTTTTTTCCGATGAACAACAAGCAAACCAACATTGAATGGCTATACATAGAAGGTGGAAGTCAAACATTTTATTAAAAAGAGGTTTTTTATTTGACTTGAAAGAACAAGTGGCATTGATATGTCATGAGAGTTTATGTGTGCGTGTTTTTTTGAGATGATTGATCCGTGATCCCGATGATGGCAGATGGGTGTAGCTCATGCAGATGCGGTGCAGCCCCTCTCGCGCTTGTGACCTACAAGGATCCTCAAAAAGGGAAATATTGGGATGGTGTGATGTGTTTGAAGGTTTGAGCTGTAAATGTTGGGAGATTCTGATAGATACAGGCATATATGTTTTTTTTCTGAATATAAGAATAATACATCAGAGATGTCATGAATCCATGGTGTTTTCTCACAAAAAGACAACTCCCCGTGATGTTCCCCGCATGTGGATGTTTCTTCTTTCATGGAAACTCTTCTTCGGCCAAGAAGCTGAAACCCCAAAAGGAAGCCGGCGATCGTCTTCCAACCATCAATTTTTCAGGGCGAACATGTTAGTTACTTGCAGGGGAGGGTAGTTTTATCAGATCATTTCGAAACCTACGGTCACGGTGTCTGTGGTGTGTCCCGATCCCTTGGAAAATTTTTAGTCCAGAGCAGCCTTTGAGATGGGAACAGGGAACATGAGCATCTCCTTTTAGTTGGCCAGGTGGGAACATGATCTTGCATGTTTATGGAGATACTATTGTGCCAGCAACCTTGTTGAACAACTGTCTAAGCTCAACACGTCGATCCCCACGTCGTTGACTGAACGTGTTTCACCGACTCACCTCTTGATCTTTACATTGTTTTTGAAAGGAGGCACCAAAAAAAGTACCAAGTCGGTGTGTTTCAATGATTGGGGCAACCAAATCTATGGGTTCCCTCACATCTTTCCCCATCTTTCGGTCCATTGCGCAGGTTCTGACAGCAAGCCATGAGAAAGAAAGCGGAGCACCTACCCCCCCATATGTTGCATGCGGGCAGGATGCCCTCAGCAGCATCCTCTTTAAGTGATGCTCCTGCAAGGAAAGAATACAGAATATCGCACAGATTCCTGACCAATTCGTGAAATGATTTGATAAATCTCTGAGGTTTTGGGGGGATGATGTTGATAGTGGCTGAAACTGCCAGGAAATCACCCCCAGTTTGCAGCACATTCCTCCCTCTTTTCCATCTACGCAACGCAGAAACAGCAAGACCAATGAGGATGACAAGAACAACAAGAGCACTGTGCCCGTGCACACAATTCAACACACGTGAGCATATGAAAACATCACAAAGAACGAAAGAAGGCAAAGAAAAAAACACATAACAGCGAACAATGCTAATCTGTGCTGAAATTTTTGGAATTCGATTCTGTGAAGAGCCGATGCATTTGAATCTCTTTGCGGCAGTGAGATGGGCAACGTGCTCGGTGGTAGCAGCGTGCAAAAAGCGCTTCTGACTTGAAGATTAGGTTGGTTTGGATGCTAAAAAGATCCGATAACTGTTGTGGAACTGGGGTTATTTGCCGTTACGGCTGGTACCTGAAAAAGCAAATATCACTCTTGAAGATGATTGAACCATTGAAGTTATGAAGATCAAGGGCACCTCTGGCCCCTTTCCCTGCTGCGCATCGTTCAGTAGCTTTAGTTCCTTTCAATTTGTCCCAGCCACTGCAGTCCACACCCCTCGTCCTTGCAGCAAAGAGCCCTGCTTGGTACAGAGGGTTGGCTTGTGGTCATATCTGTTGGCGGGTTAGACCAAGCACCTTTGAATGCTTCTTACAGAAAAAGGTGAAGAGTGCATTTTGATTTTCAGTAATCTAACATGTCACTGGCTTGAAAACTCCTTGGCTTTTCAACAAGAAGTATATTTGCAACTGGTGGATGTTTTAGCCAGGCATGTCAGTTTACTTAGTTTAGAAGAGGGTAGGTGGTCTGTCTTTGAAGAGAAGCGGACCGCAGACATGTTTGGTCGCTGACTGCTGATGCCAGACCCCTCAAACTGCTATAGTGTAGGTCAAGATCACTCCTCCGTCTTTCAATGATGACTTACTTTTGAACTTCTTGACAGTGACACTGCTTTCTTGCTAGTGCCATTACCTTCAGTTGTTCTTGATGTCCCCTCTGTCCAACATGGGGCTAGCTGGAAATCCACCACTGCCAAGCAAGACTCCATCAACAACAAGGACGTTTCACCATCAGTGCCAACACCATGATTACCAGCGACAGCAAATGCAACAGCAACAGCAACAACAACAACAACAACCAACCAACCAACCACACACACACACACACACACACACACACACACACACACACACACACACACACACACACACACACACACACACACACACACACACACACACACACACACACACACACACACACACACACACACACACACACACACACACACACACACACACACACACACACACACACACACACAACCAACCAACCAACCAAAACCAAAACAAACAGCAACACCAACACCATCACCAACACTCCCACTAACATTAGAATTTACTTTCAGTTGGGTGAAGTCCCAACCACAAACATCTTCATGTCCTGATTTCTAATACATGGGGATACACACCCGATTTAACGACACACAAAGTCGCATCAAGTCATCGTGTCACACATCGACCTTCCCACAGCGGCCATGGACTGAGGCCTTACTCCCAACAATGCATGTTGGAGCAATTGATTAGCTGTCCACAGGAGATCATTACCTCATCGTTTGGGGTTTGTTGCTGGAGGTTTCACATTTCTGTACAGAGTGGAAGGTTGGAGGATTTACAGTAGTTTTTGCCTGAAACTGACATTTTCCTTTTGGGGAGAAACGCCTAGTTTTCAGGGGCGAACTGGCTGTGAGTTTTAGGGAGTGTAGTAAATCAGAAGTTTCAACGGTTAACACCTTCATTCTCCTATTGGTCGTTATGATGCATCATGCCTTAAGGCGGAAATTCCACGTGTGGATAACGTGGGGATTTTTTTGTTTATCAACAACTGGTGTTGTTGCGACAGAAATGATCTACTGTACGTCAGGGTTTGTTATATGGATCCTTGCGAGTGTTTTTTTTCACATACCGCTGCTGTTGGGGCTTCAGATGATGGTTTTCTTTTCATTCCAACCTTTTTTAGTGATACTATGATATGTGTAAGGCAGCATTCATCGCACACCCTGTATATAGATACTCCTTTTCATTTCCAGGTGCAGTGAATTGAATGGTGTAAGGAGGTGCTTACCCAAGTGGACACTGGCTATAACAAGCAGATGGACTAGGACATATAAATAGATAGATAGTAGTTAGCAACACGTATATATATGTATGAAAATATCTAAGAACAAAGACACATCGCTCGAAAACCAAATACTGGGAACTCACGGCTTTAAATCGATGATTTTACACCGGGATCCCGTTTGGTGGGATATGTTTTCTCGTTCAAACGACCCGTGGGGTCCCCTCTGATCAGGGTGAAAACCCCCCACCTCCTGGGTCCCGTCCCGCAAGGACGAGCTTTTGCAGCGGCTTCGGCACTTAAAAGTGCAAACTTGGGAGCGGATGGTGCGAGTCCCACAGGTTGTTGCAGGGTCAATTCAAAGATGAACATTTTCGTTTCTAGGTTTTTTTTTTTGGGGGGGGGAAGGGTTGATGGCATGGTTGTTTACTCTTTTGTTTTTTTTTTTAGTTGTTAAGTATAGTTGATTTTGTTTTTTTGTGTTCAACATACGTCTCTTGTGAACTGGTGAACTGTTTTTTGTCAATTTTATTGGTTCTTGGTTCGCGTTGCATCTGGCTTCGGTAAAAGCTGCAACATTTCTTCGGTGTCAGAAATCCTGCTTGCATTTCGGTACTGGTCTGAATCATGTCACTGATCCCAAAGGATCAAGTCAATATACTAGTTGTACTCCGACTTATAACTTGTAGTGCCACGATAGGAAACTATGTTTTGCATTTTCCTCATTTTCCATTTTCCAACCTCCACCAAACATTTCGTTAGGAAACTAAAATGGAGGAATCCTCACCTATAAAAGCCGTATAGATACGGCTTATGTAAGGGAACACCCTCCCCCAAAATAGCCTTGTTAAGGTTCAGGAAACCCCCCATTTTAGGTTTACTTAAAAAACTTTTGGTGAAACCTGGAACCATCATATGAAAACTGGTGCTTTCATACGATGGACATATTAAGGTGGCTGCTTCTTGGCAGTCCCTCCTTAGTCGTTGCGAAACGATCCTGGTGGGGGACTCTGTCGGACAGTCCTGTTGGTCGTGGGTTTGGGTTGGGGGTGGGGTAGAGACCGGAAGCCCGTTGATTTTTGAGGAACCTGGGTTTCAGCTCATGGTTTGGCTTGGTGGTTTGGGGTTGGTGGTGGTTTGGGATTCGAATCGGGGGTACCCCTAAGTAACGATCCCTTTCATAAAGAGGATCCCAGGAATTAAAACCACCAACCCAAACCACCAGTTGACGGTTGGGTTTTTTTCATGGAGAGGATTGGATTAGTCACTAGTCCCTCATATAGCAAGCCAGGATGAATGTCAACCCTCATACTGTTTGATTGGGGGCAGGTCCCCATTTAAATAGCAATTCGTCAATTCGCATCACTTTTCTGGAATTTTGAGGAACACCCTTCTCAATTAAACTGACAAGGGTTTCTTGATCTCGGGTTGGCATCATGTAGTCCAAATCTCTATCCAAAACTATCAAAGTGCTACTAAGATACGATTACTGTATATATGATATAGCGCAATGAACACTGCTGATCTGATTTTACTGCTTCGGCCTTTTGCAAAATAGAATAATCCCTACTAAAAGGGGCCACAGGAAAAAGCATGGCAGAAAAGAAGCAGCGATGAAAGAAGCTGACCACTGAAGTGTCAAACATCCATCTTTTTCAATGACTTGATGGTAATAGCACCCACTCTTGATGGTGAACCCCCCCAAAATCCATCGAGTTCTTGTAACTTGGAAAGATTTTCCAATTCCAACCTCGGAAAAGATAACCGACGGAAGGGTGATTTTTGAGCGATCAACCATGGTAGTAGCACCTCAAAAACGTGTAGCACCTGGAAAATGATTCGGTTTTCTTTGGGACGATGTTGCCATCCTTTTTAGATGGAGAAAAACAACCGGACATTAAGGAGTTAGGATAAAATTGTACATGTTCTGCAAACATCCAGACTGGAGTCTTCGTTTTATACAAGTTTTTTCTCCCCTCTGAACCATACCATCTGTCAAGGATTTCCGTTTTTTTTCTCAATGCGGACCGTTATGTGACTCGTTTTTATTGGGCCCAACATGTGCTGGAAAAGATGCATGTATTAATCCCGCGCCTTGATAAGAATTGCATACTTGGATGTCCCGGCTTCTGGAAGTGCTGGGATCAAAGGTTAGGATCAGTGGGTGATTTCACCCCAATATATCCCATTTATAAGTAGGTGACATAACCCATTGATCCTAACCATTGATCCTAACTTCCAACGGCACATCCAAGTAGAATTACTGGAATGGTAGATGGTGGAGCAATCCTAAGTTGTCTTTCTCACTATCATCCCCATTGATTCATCCCAAAATTATTACTCTGCAAGACTTGGGCGAGAAACTAACCCTCCTGGAAACTAAAATGTATATTATATGTATATATATATAAATCTATATCTACATATCTCCTACCAGCCGGCACTCTTGAAGATGATGATTTTCCTTTTTCCGCTTGGTGGGAATATGAACTCGTTTCCCTGGAGGATATCGAAAAGCCAATTGGGGTAAGTCCTTCCGAAAGTCTCATAAGATCAGATAAGATATGATAAGATAAGATAAGATTAGGATAGGATAAGACAGGTCCATAGCACTATCTCTACTTAATATATTCGCAAATACCTTCCCCAACACCTTGGGTGATGTCCTGAAACGTTTCAACATTTCAGGCCTCGGCCGCGGATCCTGCAACGGTGGTGGACGAAGAGTTGCTATGTGAGGTCGGATGGAGTGCAAACATTTTCCATACCATCCATGGGACTGGTATATTTACCTACATTTTTTCCAAAAGTCAAAGGAAAGTTGGTGGATAAATAGACCATACCAGGTGGTGGCAACTCAAATATGTATTATTTTCACCCCGATGTTTGGGGAGATGATCCAATTTGACCTTTATTTTTCAAACGGGTTGAAGCAACCAACTAGTTTACATCATAATTACTAAATTGACGAGGCAAATGAGCAAACTGGTTTATTAAAAATGAACGCCTGGAACCTGAAAATGCTTCCTGGCCAGAAGGGGAAAGCCCGGCTCTCATAGGCAAGTGAAATTAATCAACAATTAGACCGGACCCATGAAGGGTAATTATCATCCTTCAATGCCACCTTTCCAAACATATCAATACCAGCTTTCTCAACTACCGAATCCTTTGGCTACATGACAACGCCAGTTTCATCCATCTCCCATTTAATTGAAGTGTATTGTGTTGTTGTTGGTAAAGAAATTTGACGAACCCAGTGATACCCACAGGATCCATGGGACTGGTATATATTACCTACCAATTTACCATAGAAATCGTCCATTCATGTAGATAAATATATCATACATGGATCCTATAAGATATGATAGGTATACCCGGTATAGAAGTATAGATGAAATCTCACTCTTTGAAACCGAGGTTTTAGCACCGTCCAAAACATCGGCGTCACTAGTGATGCAATATCATCCCAGTTAGTGAGGGTTAGGAACCCCAACTTATTGAGCAATTTAGGCCATTTGGAAGCTAAACCACTTACTGTTTTGCAATAATTTTTCCAGGTGCCCCATCTTTTCCAAAAGATCCATCATCCCAAACCCTCCAGCTGCCAGCCGCTGTCACCCCAAGGTGCTGCGGGTGGTGCACGACATGGTTTCTCTTCATCCCGACTTAAAAGGCCAGACATTTTTGGGGGGTTTCCTAAGGAGGTGGGTTTCCCCAACAAACCCATGGGTTTGACCCAACTAAAAATGATCAGCACTTGGGGTGTGAAATGGGTTTTTTTCCACCCCACCATGTAAGGAAACACCCTTTTGGGGCTGCGAAAAGTTTGATTGAGCTTGGAAATGTGAAGCAGAAGATTTTGGAGGGTTTTCTGAGTTTTATAAAGGTGTTTTTTTGTAGCGAAAAACCCATAGCAAAAGTTGAATCATAGGAACTTAAATGTGGTTGGGCCACATGTATGAAGTGAAGGAGCTCCTAACAAAATGTTGGTCTACACTTCGGACAAAAATCCAAAAAGAAAGACTAGAGTAATTGAAAAATAGATGGCTAACCGTCCCTACATATTGGTTTATTTTCGGACCCTGTATATCCACCTACCTTTTGGTATTTGTGCTGCGCCATCGACCTTTTGACCTTAGCCGGTGTTGATCATCGCCATTCTTCACGGTCAAAAAATCGCAGGTCCAGTCGAGAAACTGCGTGATTTACTACAGCGTCTCTCGGATGTGATCGCAACGTAGGGGCAAAGCCTCAACTGTAGGCTGGTGCCGAAAGAGGCAAAGGAATCAGTGTGGGTTGAAATTAGATTGGCGTTTATTGCGGATCTTGCATTTTTTGTGTACCATAGAAAATCATCACTTGGTGATACCTTTGTTGCATCTTTCAAACATAAATCGGCCGCATACACGTGACAAAGTGCGAGTGAGCAATTCCCTTCCACACAAGACACGACACGTTCCTTGCCAGTGTTTTCAATTTTTTGAGTCAGGAAGGAGTACTGTAGCTATTGTGACATCTTTTGGAAATCTTTTTCATATCAAATGAACCAGCCAAGTATTACAAATTGAATCAATGATTTCAATGAACCAACCAATTTTTCAATTTACCGAAACAACTTCCATTTTTAGTGCTTTTGAATAACTCGAACTCCCCTATGATTTTTTTTCCAACGCCCACCGCCCGAAACTCAACTCACCTCACTCACCACCCGGCCCTGGCAAACCCCTAAGGCTCAGAGCTACAAGTGTTGCTGGGAGTCGGGGGGCTATACGTAAGGACCATGGGATCCCTATGGGAATACCATACCCCCGTTGGGAACGGATCCATATCCCACCTCCCACGGGAAGTTCGGAAAATCATCAGACTCAAATATGCCATAACTTGAGGGGGATATGGCAAAATTCACTGGAGGGTACCATCATCTTGGGGGATGATGCTCAACTTTCCATATATCGGAGTATTCCAATGTACATTTGTTTTTTTTTGGGGATGAAATTGTTATCCAGTTGATTCCAAGAAATTTCCAAAAAAGGACCGTTCCTGAACGGACCCTAAAAAAAACCCCGGAGTATCTTCTAGCTCGATCGTAACTTACTTGGTAAGGTTCCGTTGGGAAGGCCCCATTCAATTTTTAGTGGATTGATGGTTCAGAAATCCAGCTGAGATATATAAAAACCCGTCGTTAATACTGGGATATCTGCCTGCCATATCAACTGGTTAGCAGGATTTCTGAACCATCAACAGTATAAAACCCTGGGTCCATCAAGTCCTACCCCCTGAGGTGATGTTTGTGTTTTTTTTTCCCGCTAGATGTTTGGAGTGGTGTCCAAATATCTTCTCAAGAGGTGGAAAAAATGGATGTCTAGCAAAAGTAGGCTTACTAGATATGGTCGACGTGTTTGGAGTGGGAGGAGTGACAAGCATTTTGTCACTTTTTTTTCCTTACGCTCCCCAAGTTTAGCATGGTTCACCTGAAAAGGATGGTTTCCAAAGCCGGAATCTCCTATTCCAGGGTGCCATTTTCAGGTGAACCATGTTAATCTTCGGGGGTGTATATTATAGTTTCTGAAGTGGGAGGAGTGTCACTTTTCTTTCTTCACTTTTTCTCCCTGATGTTGCTATTGCCAATGCATGGTGGAAACTCTTGCGAGACATATGACCAATGAAAAAACATTGGTTGGTTTAGGATGTATAGGGGGTTATACTACCCTTTGTTATAGGGTTTATTACATCCTATTATAGGAATCCCTATTAAACAGCCAGTAAAATGGAAAGTAATTAGGATTTTTTGTGGCTCATATTCATATCAAGAATTTGGAAGGTTTTTTGGGGGGAGCTCCGAGTCTGGAAGGTGGAGATAATTATGGGAAGATGGGGTTTTTGGAATGTCCATGTTACATCCATGTTGTATGTCTAGAACCATTTGTTTTTAGTTCATACTATGGCTACATATCATGCCCGGCTATGCTCCAATGCCTTTTGGATTTCGACTTTGGGTTGCTTTAAAAACATACCGACTCACCAGGGGTTTTTGGGAGACTAGACCCATAATTTCCGCATCTTTTTTTGTTCCTCCCAAACAGGGGTGTCAAAATATTACCAACCCAAACAATGCACTAGTACTATTACAAGGGAACTCCGTCAGAATTTTCGATGCATTTGCATCAAGTCTGATTCCCTCAAAATGGGGAAAATGATCCCAGCAAAATCTGGCGAGAAAATGGCCACTTTTTTTGCCAAAGAAAAAAGCAAAAATCGCTGGCTTCCACTGCTTTGCGAGAGTGTGAACAAGAATCTGTTGGGCTCAAAGTGTGAAGTAGAGATTCATTGCTGATGTGTTGAAAAGTCCTCAAGACTTTGAGGACGGCTCAGATGATTCAAATAAATGTACTTTTGCCAAATGGGCATGCTGAACTTCTCACAGTTCTGCCTTCATCCACGGTTCAAGATGTAAGGACAAAGGCCGAACGAGCCTTTGGGAAAAGGTATCTCAGACTTGTCACTGCCAAGAATCGAGTCCTAGTGGATCCTGACAGAACCTTGGAAGAAGCAGAGATAGAGGACGGAGAGTTCCTTACAGCTCTGGTACTTCAACCGCAACTGGCAGCAACAAAAGGGGCCTTTGCCTTGTGGTGTCATGGGCACAGCGCAATCGTTACCTGGGGTCATGCAGACTATGGCGGTGACATTTCGGCAGTTCGAGATCAGCTCACGGGTGTGCAGCAAGTTCAAGCCACAAATCAAGCATTTGCTGCGATTCTGGCAGATGTATCCGTGGTTACCTGGGGTGATGCAAACTTTGGCGGAGACAGTTCGGCAGTTCGAGATCAGCTCAAGGGTGTGAAGCAGATTCAAGCCACTCATCAAGCATTTGCTGCGATTCTGGAAGATGGATCCGTCGTGACCTGGGGTCATGCACGTTATGGCGGTGACTGTTCGGCAGTTCGAGATCAGCTCTGGGGTGTGCAGCAAATTCAAGCCACACACACGGCATTTGCTGCGATTCTGGCGGATGGATCAGTCGTTACCTGGGGTGATGCATACTATGGCGGTGACAGTTCGGCAGTTCGAGATCAGCTCCGGGGTGTGCAGCAAATTCAAGCCACAGTTGGGGCCTTTGCTGCGATTCTGGCAGATGGATCCGTCGTTACCTGGGGTGATGCATGCTATGGCGGAGACAGTTCCGCAGTTCGGGATCAGCTCAAGGGTGTGCAGCAGATTCAGGCCACAGATGGTGCCTTTGCTGCGATTCTGGCAGATGGATCCGTCGTTACCTGGGGCTGTGGAGGCTTTGGTGGTGACAGTTCAGCAGTTCGAGATCAGCTCACGGGTGTGCAGCAGCTTCACTCCACACCTGGTGCCTTTGCTGCGATTCTGCTAGATGGATCCGTCGTGACATGGGGTGATAGACGCCTTGGCGGTGACAGTTCGGCTGTTCGAGATCAGCTCAGGTTTGTGAAGCAGATTCAAGCCACAGATCAGGCCTTTGCTGCGATTCGTGACGACTGTAACGGTGACAGTTCGGCAGTTCAAAAGAAAGCCAGGTTTGTTTAGTCCAATTGTTTTTGCTGAATGGGAATGCCTGAGCTGTCAAACAGAAATCACTTTCTTCGGAGCTCCCCCTCGGTCTGGTTTGGTGGATAAAAAGGATAGCTACCAACGCAGCTCGTGGCCACGCAAAGGATTTATATGAAATCACAGTCATGTTGAGATATTCATTTTGGGGTGAAGCTTACGGTTTATGGATGTTTATGGGGTCAATGGAACCCATCTGGCCGGGGCCCCCTCGGCTTATGGTGCCCCCCTTGAACATATTTGCGAAAAAAAGGTGTCAAAAGCTGCATGCCAAGGCGGTCCACTAGTAAGATTCATGGGAATTTGAGTGGAATCTAGCGACATTGAAGATGTAGTTTTTGGGTTCGTCAAGAAGTCCTCGTAAAAGCACTTCGTGAAAATTCGCAATGAAATTCGGTGCGTGACTTACCCCAGGGACTTACCCAGGGTTCCAGTGAGAGATGCGAAAACGGCGAGCCTCGCCATTCCGAGGCCCTTCGGTGCTTGGCGGTGTGTCCACCGAGTTCGGGGTCTAAGTTTGGTCGCGGGTTGGATTCGCAGCTCAACTCGCAGAATTCGATCCCATGGGTTGCACCAAAAATCCATTCCGGGATCTGAATTTAAAGGCCTGGGAAATTTGGATGAAATTGATGGGAAGGATTTTTTTGATTGGGCGTAATACTGTACTACTATAAAACATACTTTCCCATGATCTTTCCCACATATTTTTGTACGATATCTTGTAAGAACGTTCCACGACGTCACGTTCATTTTTTGTAACACCAGTGCAACGGCTTTATGACTTTCGCTGGCACCATAGCAAAAAAAGGCAAATCAAAACATGGCGGATCAAACTCAGCAAACAAATTGGTGAGTCATGATTGGGGGGACCCTCCCCAAACAGGAATTGACATACTGTCGACGGAAGGAGTCCCCAAGAACCACCGTTTTGGATCTATAAGAACCCTGTAAATACTAGGATATTTCCTACCAACCAAAAAACTGGCTGAAATCCCGGATTTCTGGTTGCCATCAAACAGTAGCAGGCCTTTGTTGATGAAACGATGATGATGATGAATAAAAAAACCCTCACGTATACATTCCGGTAAACTAACATAGCAATGGGAAATCCACCATTTGAGTCGATGTATCTCCTATTAAGAAATGTTGGTTTTCCAGCCAGCTATGTTCGTTTACCAGAGGGTAAAGTTGGCACATCTCCAAACGGCCTTCATCGATCCCCGGCCCAGGTCGACATTTACAGAGTGGACCTCAAGCTTCAGCGCTAGAGCGACGTTTAGAGGATCGGTCCGTTGATTTTTGTCGTCGTGAAAAAGTTCGTCGTTTGGGGTTGGGGGAAGTTTTCAAAACCAAGGCTTTGAGGTTTAGATTTTTATGTGTTTTGGAGGTGTGTGAAAAAAGGGGATGGTTTGTGTTTTTTTTTGGTGAGTTTTAGAAAAAAGCAAAACAAACAGATTTCTGGAGTGTTTTTTTTTGTTTTTTATTTGTACTTTGGTCTTGTTTTCTTGTGAAAAGCCAAGCGATATTTTGTGGAAAAAAGATGTAGACATGCCCACAACCGTGCCCCATATACATATGTATAGGGAGGGATGTATACACGATAGTGGAAGTGGCACGCATAAAAGGTGTAGAGGTATGGCACAGTGAATTTTGTGTTTTTGCTGCGAAGGCATATATGTATAAGGAGTAGTCTATAGAGGATGCAACTACAAACGGGGAACGAGTGAAAAAGACAGATTGTTCTCTTGAGACCACATTGAGCTTCAAAACAAGGAATTGTCAGACTCAATGGTAGTAGCTTCTTGCTCAGCGTTTGTAAAACTTGACGATTCTCTCAAAAGGTTTTGTAAAATCTCATTTTGCTTAGGAGATTCACCACATTTTCGCAGTTGATTGTTTTAACTTCATCTCTCTTCCTCGCGGGATCTTTGTACATACTCTGGAAAACAACCATCAATGGAAAATCAACATATTTAACTTCACGGGTTTAGGCATGCCCCAATGCATATATATACTCAATGTTTGGCCTATTTACCTACATTTACCATAATTTTAGGCCAAATGTAGGTAAATACACCATACATTGAGCATCTGGATTTATGCACATATACATATTGACATACCTCCATACATGCATGCATAAAAAACGGTCCCTTTTGGCTCCTTCCCATCCACCGGTCCAGATGCTGGCATGTGGTGGTGCGCCAAGTCCGAAAGCCCCAAACAATCGGGATCCGCGGTTCCGAGGAAAGGAAACCCAAAGGATCCAACAAAAGTCGCTTCCTGGTGAAAACCGATGGCAAAACAACTTTTGTTTGTTTCTTTCTTTTTTTTAATAGTGAGAAAACAACAAGAGAAACAAAATAAGAAATGCAGGAGGCTAGGATTTTGGTTCGCAAGCCCAAAGAAGAAAAAATCAGCCCTCACACTTGACACGGTCGAGGTCTTTTGGATGGCGGCAGCCTACGAGATGCCTGCACTGCCACGGTAGCTGTGGTGGAATTTTGTTTTGGATGGTACTGGGAGGTGACTCAGGGATCATTAAATGGGACCCATTTTGAAGGGAGTCAAACTTGATGCTACAATGTTGCTGGTAGTTTCGAGGGATATCCCCTGATGAAAAAAGGTGCCTTGTTTGAGTTGGTAATTCATCATAATTATTGTGACTTGAGATCCTCAATTCCAAAGTGAAGGACGGTTTTTGGATTGCAAAAAAAAGAATCCCGAAAATTTGTTTTATTTATTGGTTGGAAGACGAAAAGTGTTTTGTGGCGGAAATGTTGGGAAGGGGATGATAGAGGTGGATCTGAGAATCCAGATTGTTTTTTTTAACAAAAGGATGGTTGGATGTTTGTTTTTTCCTTCCTCACATCACACAGGAAGTCACATGACACTGACCCAACTTTTTCCTGCCCTGGATCGGATCTTTTTCAAAGTCCTCTCCTAAAGGTGAGGAAAACCCGTAACCTTTAGATCTAAAGGTAATTTTTACTTATGAATCATGTAGGCCTTCCCTAGGAACGAAGGGGTTTGTAGTGTCGAGAAACTAAAGGTACAGTAACTAGGCCATATCTATATAACCGTTTTTTAGATAAGAAGAGAATGGTGTTGAAACACCACCTTTCCTGTCCAGGACTACGTGGTGGATGATTTTCGTTTTGAGCTTCCAGCAAGTTCCACTGAACGCGAGGTAGATGCGCCTGTTTTTTTTTTTGGTTTTTGGAGTCAGATAAAAGCTGTTAGCTTTAACATCACCAGAGCATGTGACATTCCATTTTGCTGGTTGGTTCATGACGGGATCCTTATGATGACATGTTAAAGTCCCTACATAACTGGGGAGTAGAGCCATCCCCTATATAACCCAACCACACGGGGGGCGAACTGGTCACTGCTCACCACTTTTGTGGCCCGGGGGTGGGTTTTGTGGTTGTGTGGGTTTTTGTGGTTATGAAAAATAAACACATGCCAACAGCTCAATAACTTGAAGATTCCTACTATGAAAACGTTTCATCTTGAACAGCGGTGATTAAAACCATTATCCAGTATTGAGGATCAAACAATGCAAAAGGTATGACACTTTCGAGCGATTCACCCCACAAAAAAATGCACCGTGCGGTCTGCAGGTTGGTACTATAGTACTATATCAATCGATTGCTTAGTGATTCATGTTGGAGGTTGACGAATGTTGATGGCAGAAATCCTGCACCACCTGGGATGGTTAACACCTTTTTAATGTGATAATCATCATCTTTGGTGGTTTACTAGTTGCACTGCTCATTTTCCCTGGTAAAAAGTATGGATTTCTGCAAACACTTGAGGAAACAGATGCCTAGAACATCGGCCAAATCATCGCGACCCCCCCTCAAAATCGCGGAAAACAAGTTTGGTTTCCTTCAAGTTTGGTGGTTTAAAGATGAAGGAGGAAAAAATCTTGACATCAACATGAAGTGATTTTTGATTGAGTTTGGAGAGTTAACTACCCAAATCTCACAAAGCTAGTCCCAATCAAAGCGATAGCCAATATCCAAATGAGTTAGAAAAATCGATTCTTTCCTTACGTTTTTTTTCCCCCCCAAAAAAAGGTGCGACAACAAATTTCTGTCGATTTCAGGGTAGCTTCCCAAGCACCAACCATTGCTCCTGCAGGGCTCGTGTGACACCTCCGATGAGCTTTCAGTGTTGGCTCGGGGGCCCTTGGCTCATGGGCAGCAGGTGACCAAGATTGAAAAAGAGATGGAAGCAGGTGGGTATGACAGGGATCACTAAATTACCTATTTTGGGGAAATCAAACACTGCAAATGTGTGATAAATTTGAAGGATTTTCCCAAACAATCGTGCATTCTGTTTGGGTTGGTAATAATGACCCCTCTATAACTGCTTGGGAGTGTACATCTAAAAATGGGGGGGGGGGTCACTCTGTTTTTATATTGGTTAGGAATCCTTGCATTCCCACATTCGCAGTTTTTCCAAAAAATCCAAGCGGGTTCGACAGCCGAAACTTTGTGTTTTTTTTTATTTGAGACATACCAAAGAAGGATTTTTTAAATAGGAGTTTTAAGGTCTTGAAATGGACTGTACATGCACTTCTGTCAGGATATTTTTGTATGTTGCTTTTTTTTTCAGTGAAAAATGAGGAATCTGCCACGAGTCGTTCTATGGCACCTCCTTTGAAGATTGCTTCGGAATTCTCACTGTTTTTTTTTTCAAATAATCTGGGGTGCCATGTTCTTTCGGAGGCCTTTAACCATGCAAATTTCTGGGGAATTATGTACTCTTGATGGACAAACAAAACATCCCGAAAGCATCAGTTGATATTTCAATGTTGGGAACCTACCAACTACGGTGGAGTATTTTGGGTGAGCTCTCCGAATATCTACAGGATCCAACTAGATGCAGTTGGCAAACATCCCATTAAAAAATTTAAAAACAGTGTTTTTCCACCACCGAACCATTGAAACTCACAGGAGTTTCAGGCAGAATTGCAAAAGGACCTAAAGTTCGGAATTTCACCTCAAACCAAATCAACCAGCAAAAGATGATGAAATGAGATGTGTATATATTTTTATTTTTATTAAATTTCATTAATATATAACATACCCTCTTATACATTAGATATATCATAAATATTATGCACATATATATATGCATAGTATACATCTTTATATGTATGCATATTCCATCCACAAATTTCATAGTAGGAAAACCATCATTCCCTAAAAGTGACATTGGTGAACTTTGACGATTTACCAAGGTAACGACCGCAGAGGTGACGGGCAGGGCTGTATCCTGCACCGGTTGAGGTTTGGTAGGAAATATCTCATGATGTACCAAGGTTTTGTGCATCCCAGGTGGTTCTTTGGGAAGACCATCAACAGTAGGATGGACATCTTTGAAGTGTAAAAATTGGAGAGTTTGAAAAGTTGAATTATAAAGAATTAAACTTCACTACTGTTCATGGAAGAAATCCTGCACCCACCTGGAAAGTATTAAATCCGGCAAATAATGTGATATCTGATGAACTACCTATCAACTGGTGCAGGATTCCTTCCATCAACAGTATGGTATAGCCTTGAAATATTGCTGTTTTAGCTTGGAACTGCGGCAGGGAGGGTCCCATTTTTTTCACAGACCGAAAAAAAAAAAGCAGAGGACTTGATGGCTTGGTACAATTGTCAGTTAAGCTACCAACCCCCAATTCCCAAGACTTTTTTATCGCCAAATGATGAGCCTTAAATCGGTTATCGGTCATGAAGCGATGATTTTTTTAAACGAACTTACAACTGTAAGTATGATTTTGAGGCACCAAGGTACGACCTTTGTTGCAATATTTTGTTGATGGACAAAATCCGGCTAACCACCAAGGATGATAATCTTTATCCCATTATTATTTAGGGTTTATTTTCACCATCCAACCGGTGGTTGGCCTTGGGATTTCTTCTTCCATCTTTCCAGTATTTTGGGTTGGATTTTTTTCCAATCTTTCTTACCAGTTTGTTGAAATTCCCCCTGAAGAACTACCCCTCACCAACGATGGGAACCCTGCTGTAGGCACCTGAAGGTCCCGAAGCCTTTGAAACCTTACGACAACGCTTGGAGGCGCCAAGGGAAACCGACAGACTCGGGGGAATTTTCGATGCCAAAGGAGTGATGGAAAAATCATCATCACCCAAACGCTGTCATAGATTTTTCAGGAAATTGAGTATGGGGAGGAAGAGTGACTATGTCATGTCGAATATAGACATTTTTGACATGATCAATTTTGGGTATGGTCCAATGCCATATTCTAAGATATTCTAGATGGTGGCAACTCAAACATTTTTTATTTTCACCGCTATTTGGGAAGGATTTCCAATTTGACTTGCGCATATTTTTCAAAGGGGTTGGTTCAACCACCAACTAGGGATGATTTATACTAATCTATACATATATATATACATATCTTTATAGCAAGGGTTGAAACTGTAGGATCTACAACAGGGATTCTCCAATTTCATGTTAAATGGGAATCCCGTTCTTGCAACAACCAGTA
The DNA here is from genome assembly GCA_000507305.1 of Breviolum minutum Mf 1.05b.01. NCBI lineage: Eukaryota > Dinophyceae > Suessiales > Symbiodiniaceae > Breviolum > Breviolum minutum. Next base: position 105,556 of record DF240556.1, read on the forward strand.
TGATCGTTAGATGAGATACTCATTTGTTCAAGATCCGCTTCATCAAGCCGATCGCCAATAGAAAACCCATGCAATTTTTTGGGGTTTCCAGTCTCACTATAAGGATACTTGTTTGTTTGCAACGAGTTTTGCTTTTAGGTGCTGTGACATGCAGTTTTCAGCCTATTGGTGAATGACACATGTATATATGTGTAGTAGTTACATGTTTCATGCCATCATTCTTCAGTAATGTCACATTACCTACTGGACTGATCTACCTTTTCATTCTCCATTGCAATGGTTTTCGTTGTTTGGACCACTTTGACAGTATCATCCAATAGTGGAATATCAGTCATAAATACTCATTATATATTTGTCATCCACAGATTTCACCCCTTCAAACGGCTGTATAATGCTTGAAAAAATGGCGGTTTTTGGCAACGGATCAACAAGTTGTTGCCGCATCTTTTCGGGCGTTCCGAACAATCGGGGGCGGAAAGGCATCGCATTCCATTCCCAGCGCCTCGCGATCCGTTGGGAGTCTCTGAAGACTGAGGATTTTCATTTCCCATCAAAAATTCAGCAGTAATACTGTTGATGGAAGAAATCCTGCACCAGTTAATAGATAGTTTCTCCCATTATTTACAAGGCTCTATACATTTCAAGTGGTGCTGGATTTCTTCCATCAACAGTAGGTTGATGATGAACTATGGGTTGATCGAAATGTATGGTTGACTATGACTATGGTTGATTGTGGATTTTTCCCACCATTTCCTCTTGGTTATTTGATTATGGGTTGATTTAAAGAGGAAAGTCCTTGGATTCCGAAATCAAACATAGGTTGATCATGATAGATTTAAAGAGGAAAGCCCTGATGATTCGGAAATGTTTCCATGATGCTTTGTTGAGAATGCTTTGTTGAGAAAAAGACACCTGGAGCGTTTTCTGAATCTTCAGTTTCTCCTTAATGTTTTTTTGGACAAAAATATGTTTTCTACTGTTGATTGATGTCAAAGGGACCATTCTTGATTCAGCAACAAGCCAGACTTTTTGGACAACTTTTCACGTGAACAGGTTTTGAAGAGGTTCCTCACCACTTGATATCTCCAAGTATTCTGTGTCAGGGAATCATACGAGAATTACACAGGGGAATAGCAAGCACCACCAGTTGCCTTGATTTTGTTTGGTGAATTCCAAGATCAATACATAATATATGCATCTGCATCTCCAAGTGTGGCACTAGAAGAACTTAGGTGAATTTGTTGAAGTTCCAACACCTGAGCCACAAAGCACCAATCCCAACCAAACCTTTTGCATGACAGCATAAAAGAAGGACACCCACCCCCAAAAAAACACAACTAGCTCTTCCAATTCACACATCTTGGAAACCCAAAACAGCTTCATAGCATTCTTTCTTTCTCTTAAGTGCGTATTTTAGAATTTGAACACGTTCCAATGGACCTCGTCAACGATGGCGTTTCTATTGGGGATTTCATGCAGAGAAAGCATCAGGACCTCCAGAGTTTCATAGGGTCATTTTAAGGGGGTCTATTTTCAGATTCGATAACACATATCAGCGGCTAAGTGTACCCTCCAGGGAACTAACATATCCCACCTTGGGAAAAGGAAAATCATCTTCAAAATGCCATTTTTGGGGGGATATGATAGTTCCCAGGAGGGTAATTGTTGAGGCATTCCTGTAAAACCAAGTAAAAGTAAGATAGAAGTCTTGCCACCTTTGATTCAAATGGATTTTTTGTTTTTTTTGGTGATGTTTGACCTTTGTTTCTGAATGGTGATTCGGGAGGTGTGCATTTTTACATATAGATACATACACTGTATGATATATCTATATATATATATAAGTACATTTGCAAATGATTGTTTTCCGGGATCATAATTTCACCAAAAGGAGCTCAAGCGAAATTTGTGTCCGAGCCGATTTTTTTCATGTTTTAGGAGTTCATTTTCTTTTCAGGGAGGTACCCTCTTAGGAAGCGGATACATATCCCACCCACTGGTTTTGCCCGGAAAATACCAAAAACTCACAAAGTGCCGCCTTTCAAAAGCGGATATGTTGTCTCGTTCCCTGGAGGTTTAAACATTTTGAGCTAACAACCCCGACAGTTCCACGACCTTTCCTGCCTCTCTGCTGAAGGCCTTTCTCTTACAGCTACGGCTGTGGTTCGGGGACCCTTGGATTCGGGTGACCGTGGATTCGGTGCTACTGCTACCTGTTGATGGTTCAGAAATCGGGAAAAAGCAGTTGAGCTTGGTAGCTTATTCTGGTTATTTACAGGGTTTTATACATGTTGGGTGGTTGTTTGGGATTTCTGAAGCATCAACCGTATGAAGCCTGGAAAAGATTATTTTCAAGACGCTGAGGGAGGGTGGGATGAGATGATGATTGTAAAAACAGCAGCCTTGTAACGTATGAGAATTTCTGCTCCCGCTTTGAAATAGCTTTAGGTCCTAAGTCACATAGTTTTACTCGTACCATGTTTTACGGACGTATTTTTGTTGAGAAGCAGCCCTATCTGCCTCATCCACGAATGGTTCAATTTGATAACATTTTTGGTAGGAAGAGATTTCAAAAAAGACGACGACGAAGACGAAGAAAAAGCATAAGATGATGACGATGATGGCTGGAATGATGATTTTTGGCCAATGAAGACAACAACTGGTGTACTATTTTTTCAACGAATCTCCATAAATGATGAACTTTCAGTCTTTGAACCAATCACCGAAGTATTTCATTCACATGCACATGGTATTGAGCAAGCGACACATTGATGGGGAACATCAAGAGAGTTGTGGCTGTTAACAAGCCCGGCTAGGTGCCGTTCCAGAACATTGGAGGGTAGAAGAGAGGCCTGGTGGATGGATGGCATTTCTGCTTCGAAAACTGCTGCTTGAAAGAGGCGTCCTTAGGTAGATGTGCACGACAGGTTTTTCAAGATCAAATGACCTAGGTATACTTGTGTTCGAAAAAAAACTAGAAGATGTATTAGATGTGTAAATGGGTAGTATATAATATATATATATATAACTGGTTTGCCTTTGGCACCAAGTTTTCTTATGCCAGTCATATTACTGCTTGGTTACTGCTTGGTTGCATCGGTTTTAATTAGCTGGAAGCCGCTGCAGTGCTTTGAAGTAACGGATCAACACAGATCGGCAATGATCCAGTCATCCTATGTGTGATATATGCCACCCTTGAGTTCTACATTCCATAGTGATATACGTGTCCAAATTTTATGATATCTGGAATCCAGACTTTCAACGTTTGATGCACCTTCTATTCTTTCTTTCTTTCTTTCTTTCTTTCTTTCTTTCGTTCTTTCTTTCTTTCTTTCTTTCTTTCTCATTCAAGTTTTGATTTTTAAGGGGGAACGGCCATTGTACGAGTTGATCCACGACATTATTGATCTTTGTTGAACACCAACTTTACATGTCAGGTGGTTGCCATTGCGCTCTTTGCCATTTGCAACGCGGTGAAGCATATTCGCCCGAGTCCCAACGTGGCACTGGCAATGATTTTCATGGGATGACAATGGATGCGCATTTCTGTCAGAAAGTACATATATACATATATCTATACCTGATATACATAGATATACATGATGTATATACTAATATGCATATGTATCGTATGTATTCATATTCTCCATGCACAACTTCCATCATGAAAGAACGATCACATATCTCCGTTCCCGCCGGCACTTGTGAATATGATTTTCCGTTTTCCGAGCTGGGATATCTTAGAGTTCCCTCGAAAATACCATACATTTTCCATCGAGATCATGGTTGGAATGCTGTGAAATGGGACATCTGCAGTTGAATCAGTTGGCCAGAAAGCTGGAAACATTTGAGCAGTGATCAGTGAAAACCCTGGTTATTTGCTGTTTATAGGGGATGAAAGTTACTACCCAGTTATAAAGGGAGTATAATAATCCAATATAAGGATCCCTATGAATCAACGAGTATAATGGAATGTCACACGGGTTTTGATCATTGCTCATTTTTTTTCTTTGAGGCCCCTTTGTGCTCCAACAGTACATGCAAAAAAGGCACGGAAACTGGGTCGACCGCAAAGTGTGGGGAAATGTTGGGTATGTTTTGGGAAGAGAAGATGTTGAAGCTTTGGGAATCCTAGAGATCTTCATTTTGCACCATGTAGTTCAAGGAGGTCTTGAGACCTCCAACTGGGATGCTTAGAGTTCCCAATCTTTAGACCAATGTGGCAGTTCCACAATTATAGCCTGCGATGCTTCCACCCTTTTTGGGGGCCTTTTTAAATTCATCTTTCAAAGATGGGAAAATATATGAAAATATCGAGGCTACACATCATCATAGTATATGTGGTAGAAGTCGTGGGTGGTGGTGGTAGTGGTAGTGGTAGTGGTAGTGATGGTAGTAGCCGTGTTTTTTTTCGTAGTCGTAGCAGTACTCAAGGTCCCATCAAGGGCCCTTTATGAAATGAAGCAAAGATCGCTTGAAGGCCTGGTTTACTGTCTGAGCTTTGTGAACTGTTTGATCCCCAGACCGAAGTCTTGGAAGTGCTGATGGTTGTTTGGAGTGCGATTCCAACAAAGGGGTTATTACAAGGTGGGCCCCAGAAAACCAGCTAGAAGTAGGGTTATATAACTCCACTTATAGGGGTGAAATTTGGCCATTTAGAGGGGTTGTAAATCCATTTAGAAGTGGTAGGGGCCTGCCTTGTACTCTTCCCTCCCGCAATCATAGTTCAGTGCAAAATGGGATGTCTCCAATATAGGTTTCCTTTCATTTGGTAGGTAATTTTCTATTAAGCCGTGATTATGCGAGAAAGGTTGAAGATGGTTAGGATCAAAGCACAACATGTGGTCAGTTTTTGAGCGATCTATGTAAGACTTGAAACAAAACAACTTTTTTTGTTTGGGTTTACAAGTAGGACTGGCTAAACGTTTGGGCTTTATTTCAAACCATCGCCATCGCTACATATCAAACAAGCTGTCCCAATTTGTGTTGGGAAGCGACAGTCCACGATCAGACCTGAGGAAGTCTAACACGAAAAACCGAGGTCTGAAACAATCGGGCCCCGAAAGTGGTGATGTATCGGTTTTACTTTTTGTTGGGTGTTTCCCTAAATGGTGGGTTTCCCCAAAACACCCCAAAATGATCATTTTTAGTAGGAAAACCCATGGTTGTTGGGTACCACCATTTTAGGAAACCCCCTTATATGAATACTTACAGGTATGTGGTGCCATGTGATTCCTGTGATTTCAAAGCATCAGCTTATAGTCTTCAATATTAAATGAAGAACCCTCTAATGATACAGCAAACGGATGAGCTTTTCCTGACTAAACAACTATACCCAGCTTTTGCTTATTGGACCTACCTGTAACTATACCTATTAAACGTACGGTCAGCAAAGCAATATGTATTGCAGTATCAACTCTGCAATTTCAAGTCATTCAAGTCTATGGTCAAAGATGAATGTACTGCAATCACAAGTATAGAGATCATTTGCCTCCAACTTACTGAGTTGTAACGACATTATGAGTACTTCTATCTTGTCCTCTCTCTTTTTTACATGCAACGACACATTGCAAGAGCAAGATAAGATATCGAGATGTTTCATTACGAGCGTGATTGAGTTGCAAGCACACACGCAAACAAAGACATGTATTTATCGACAAAATGTACCAACCAACCGCCAGTTTGTAGTAAATCTTGGTCTTTTTCCCAAAATCTATCGATGAAATAGTAAATTCAATTTATCTTTCAATTTACAGTAAATTTTTAAATTACACTCTGGTAAACTAACATAGCAATTGAAACTGGACCCTTTGAAGATGTATTTCCTATTGAAAATGGGGATATGCCATTGCTATGTTAGTTGAATTACCAGAGGGTACCATCAAAATCAACAAGTTGGGGAATGATATTATCAGATTTAAATGGTTGTTAGTTATTACTATTTCCTATACATTTCCAATTTTCAATGTATATATATTT
>DF240557.1:0-32923 GCA_000507305.1 Breviolum minutum Mf 1.05b.01
ATATTTCCTTTTAATTTGTATGCCTCTTTGGGAAAGATTACGAGTCAGTTTTTTTGACTTCAATGTGTATGTAATGAAATTTAGGTTGAAACCATTACCTACCGTAGTAGGGCCTAGGGTGGTAATTCAAACCCAAGTTGATGTATAATGACGTACATTTTCACCTGGCAAGCTCAACATTTGTGAGGGACTCGTGATTGGGAGAAGGACTCATCGAGGACATCACATGAGCCAAAAAAAAACACAAGGTGGGGTAAGATCGAGGGGGAATCCTTGTGCCAATTGACCTTAGATTCGTGACGTGTTTTTTTGTTTGACGCTGGTGAAGACCAACACAATGACAAACAATCAGATGTTTCAGTTGCAGTTGGTTGCCAACAAAACCTTCTGTTTCTTTTTTTGCTCTTCATGGTGAGAACTTTCTCCAGTTCCGAATCGGAAGGTTTTGTCCAGTTATCAATGGTTTCCTCGGTAAAAAAGGAATGGATGATCTTTTGTGGAAACATAATTACAAGTACACAAGTACACTCAGTTCCCTTTTTGCGTCAGTGATCATCTTGCAGTATATGGTTGGTTCAAATTGATGACATACACTTACACAAAAAATGAAAATATGCTTGCCAGTTGGAAGGGTTCAAGTTTAGGCCGAGTACCATCATATGTGAACTTTTGAATGTCAGTCGATGCACGGACAAATTGCAAGTACCTTTGGCCATTCACCTGGATCTAATGCTCTCTGGAAGTGGTGTAAAAGTTTGTCTAGGTGGTGGTTTCAAGTACTTTTCATGTTCACCCCTACTTGGGGAAGATTCCCAATTTGACTAATATTTTTCAAAGGGGTTAAAACCACCAACTAGTTTGTGTGTAAAATTTATTCTTATAAGAGACGATCTTAAAAGAAAATACAGTTGATGGTTCAGAAAAATCCGGCGAGAAAACCACCTGAACATATTTTTAAAACCCTGAAAATAATGGGATTTCAACTACCAACCTCAACTGGTTTTATCGGCCGGATTCCAGCCATCTAACCAGGCCAATTCAGGCAGAATGAATCATATTGGATGATGGAAATGTGTTGACTAGACCCTTATGCTCCAATCCCTTCTGCAAGTGATGTTGGAATGGGTTTTGGGTACCTAGACACCTTCTAACAGTGTATTTGGAGCGCTAGGGAGAAACAAAATCCCGGATTGAGGGAGACCAGTTTTTCCCACGGTGCTTCGAAAATTCTTCAGGTCTTACGGGCTTCTTCCAACCAAGGCAGTTGGCAAATGGCGGATCGAATATTTGTTACGCATCATGGTGATTTGATTGACAATTCCCGAAGGTTGAATTTGGTGATGCGATTTAAATTTGGTCTGGTTGGTGGTTTCAAATATTTTGTATTTTCATCCCTATTTGGGGAATTGATCCAACTTGAGAATTTTTTTTCAGATGGGTTGAAACCACCAACCAGTAGTGTTTTGGAAGTAAAACTTTAGTTGAGCAAAGTCTTCCATTGAATTTGTGAAGATTTGTGATGTACTTGTAAACTGTTTTTGCTGGGAAGAATTGCGAGGCACGTAATCCTACAAAAGCGAACTCACCCCAAATATGGACCCAATGGCCAAATGGTTGCTTGCACTAGAAGTTCACTTTTGTTCAGAATATGATTCCCAGTCTGAGTCTATGACCAGTTAATTAAACAAAATATATGACCACGCACATTTATATAATATACTTATTATACATGATAGATAGACCCTGTTTTACCACAAGGAACAACAGCAAGAGGCACATGACTAGATAAGCGAGCATGGCCTCCACAGCCAGAGAACCAATATGATGAGGACTTGAAAATCAAAACTTCCTTCAATAGATTTCCTATCAAACCCACTCTGTTTCCGTGTTGTGCATGTAAAGTTCCCACATTTTGTTTAGTCGTTTTTTAATGCCCACCTGGTTGGACAGACCACAGGCCATACCCAAAGCCATCTGCGGCGGGGCCCAACATGCTGAAGCAGGCGAAAGTTTTGCTGTAACGGATTTTTTTTCGGAGAGTTTTTGTTCACCAGATGTTTTTTTGGAGAGTAGAATGTGTATACTTTTTTATACATATTTTATACATACATATATCTATATCTAGGTGGTGGTTTCATTTTTTAATTTTCATCCCGATCCCTGGTGTTTCATGATCCATTTTGACGGTTCGCATTTTTTTGAAATGGCTGGGAAAAAACCACCAACTAGATATCCATAGAATTTGGGATTCTTGGCTCCCTCGTGGCCATGGTGGATCCCCAAACTCTGGCCCCCAAAGATGAAATCGCCATCTATCCCTTCTTGGTGATGAGTGATTTCCAATAAAATTGCTACGGCAATGTACCGCAAGGATCAAGATTGCCATTTTTTTTGGATGTTTTTGTTGAGACATCCATCAGTTCTTGGGATGTCTCACCTCATAGCTGATAGCCTACAAGGATGATGTTCTTGGAACACATCGGCATGGAGTTGATGAGTTGACTTGGGGAACATATTTTTTGAAAATACCAAACCCTTACGAAATCCCCGGGCCCCACCAAAAAAAACAACGAACCTTTAAAATTAACTTCGAGTTGGTGGTGTTTTTTGTTCACTAAAGAGGTGGAAACAAAACAATGTGTTGTTTTGTTTTTTTTCCGAACAGGAGGTTCAGTTGGGAAAATCAATCAAAAACTCCCCCAAAAAATATACTTTGTTACCACCTTGAGGTGTATTGATAAGATGTCATGTTACACCCCGGAAGATTAACATGGAACCTAAAAATCACCCAATTGAAAAGGAAAATCACCTTCCAAACCATCATTTTCAGGTTCCATGTTAATCTTCCAGGGTGTATTGAAGTTTATGGCAACGCCGTGGTGTATCACTTTTTCTCCAGTTTTTTCTCGTGAGAAATCAAGGCATTGGGTCGCCGTGGTGGTGTGGTCAAAGAGCAGGATGGATTTGAGGTGAGGGAGAAATCATTTCTCCGGTGGACTGGTTGGTGGTTTCAAACATTTTTTATGTTCACCCCTACCTGGGGAAATGATCCAATTTGACTCATCTTTTTCAAATGGGTTGAAACCATCACCTAGTGGATTATTTTGAAAAAAAGGGAGGAACTTTGGATTATCCATTTGGTACCCTCCTATTGGTACCCTCCAGGGAACGATCACATACCCCACCAAAGGAGCAAAGGAAATCATCGACTCACTAGTGCCTTGGGATGGGATATGTTACAGGAAAGGAGAAAGTCTTCCTTTCCCTTCATTTTTCAGAGTCTATGTTGAACTTCGGGGGTGTATATATATATATATTATTTTTTTTTGTTTCTTCATTTGTTAACAAAGGTGATGTTGTTGAATCACCTTCTGATGATGGGATGAACATTATCATTAAAACCATGTTGTCAGATTATATAATTTGAGATTTTGGCATATCTGCTGACAAAATTGTTCGAACTGAGCATTTTCTTTGCAAATGAAAAACCCAGGAAATCCTGGGGTTTTGGCGTGCTTTTTGCAAAAACAAACAAAAAGCAACCATTTCTAGGTGGCGGTTTCAAACATTTTTTATTTTCATCCCTACCTGGGGAGATGATCCAATTTGACAAATATTTTTCAAATGGGTTGAAACCACCAACTAGATTTGGATGATGCCGTTAGACAAAAATTGCAGACTCGGTATGTGATTTACGATTCATAACGGAACAAGCATGAACAAGCGGCTTCTCGAATCCAGAGCAATCGGGCAGATGAATATACTAAGTATGGTTGTTTGTGTTTTTATTTTAATGTACCACAAATGTAGCTACAGGTACAGTATATTTACCAAATGATATATCATATATATAGTTCATATCATTATGTATAAACACCATGTGTATATATATAGTATATTTGTTTTACACCATTTGTAGACTATACATGGATCCTATTTTTGACGTTTAAAACATGGAGGATTGGATCTTCGTGGGATCCTGTCGATCTTGGAAGAAATTCAGGTCTTCTTTGAGGTGGAGAGACCCAAAGTCGCCACCTCAAGCACCACTCGCAGTCGAAAGTCGCCACCGGTGAAATCTACATTCGAAAGGTTGGCCCGTTTTGATCTTCCCTAAGAGTCGTTGGATCTCAAGCCACTGGTGGATTTTATGGAGATCCCAGACCATTGCCAAAAACACATCCAAATCCAAACCCCTCAAATTCGCAGGGTCCAGTGATTCTTAGGGTTGTTTGATTTGTGTATGTTTTTTGTATTGTTGCAATTATATAGTTACCATGTAGTTGGCCCATATGTTCATCATCATGCTGATCCTCTTGATTTTGTAATAGAACTACATAACATCCTCATCCTCATCATCCCCATCCTCACAACGGCAAGATGCTTGACTCAACGCATGCTTCACCTTGCTCGATCGCTTCGCCAGTCCGTGGACATGCGTGATGGCTTTGATAAATTCTATGGCCCAGAGCTGAGGTGATTCTTTCAATTCCCTGTAAGTCAAGCCGACCATTCAAGCAGAATAGTCCCCTTGGAACTCTTGATGAAATAAATCCTTACCCAAGACATCCCAATATATACCATTATATACCTCCTGAGGTGAACGGTGTTTGGATGGTATGTTTTTGGGGTCCAAATTTCTGGTGTTTGGATGTCTAGGGTTACTAAAATAATGGTCTTTTACCAGAAACAGAAGACCATTGATTTTTGGTCGACTTGGCCTTCCAAGGATTTGTATCCAATTTGGGTGAATGATCCTCGCACGATTGAAAACTCCAAAGGGGTATGAATAGTACGAGAGTCCTTTCCGCAATGCAACATATGTTTAAGGCAGGAAATGTTGTGGTTAAGTGAACATATTCTGATTTATCCATATCCATGTAGGTTTTTGCAGATAGTTGTATCCTGTATATTATATATTCACGTATATCAATTGTATTTGTGTGTTTAGATCAGGTTGTAAATTATCAAGTCAATTTGCAGAAGATTGGTTGCATTTGATGTTGCGATGTGTTTGAGTAGATTTGCTTTGTCGATTAAACATACTATTCGTGTGTGGATACTTGATATCTTTGTACGATAATATGCATGATCATGCAAAATCAGACTTTGCATTGCTTTGTTGAATGTGCATTGTCAATGTCTTTCCCAAAAGCGCACCAAAACTATCCTTGTAGTTGGACATACAGCCAAAAGCTGTAAGGCTTTACTAAAAGGAGTTCCCCATACTATGCACCCCAAGGCCATGTTTGTTGTCCAATTTTAAAGGGAACAGGCCTGGCCATTTAATGTTTAAGATCTTCCATAAATCCGTGCAAAACAAGCATGAAGATCTCTGTTTCCAAAAGATGTGAAACAAGGTTTTGACTCGATAGTATATTCATAGTTGGCAACCTCCGGAATTTGGAAAAAAAACACCAGATAGTTTATATAATGATTGACAAGGTTTTATACATCCACAGTGTGTGGGTTTTTTGGGCAGATTTCTGAGCCATCAACAGTCTGGGAATCCTCATGACTTTGCCATTGAGGCATTCCCAGTGCCACTGGTGTCGAGGAGGACCGCAAGAGAGGCGTTTCAGATCTTTTAAGCTGATATATCATCAAGTTGCGATACATTAACTTGACTTGTTTCAGGGTATCTAATTATGTCATTTGATGTTATGTGTTACGTTCTACCACCCGGAATCACCATTATTTTGTGGAGTTGTTAGTTGTCGAAAGCCATTGCAAGCCAGTCCAAGATTGTGAAACATTGTTGTTCCTGTAGTTTTATGTTGCGTGCATTGCAGCGTTTATTTATATGTTTGATATGTGTTTGTTGAATGGATTGAATGGTGTGCATGATACATACGTACATGACATCACAAACAAGTTGTTTTGTTTTGGCTGCTTCAAAAGACCAATTTATGATGCTAGAGAAATTGAAATTCTGCAATGTCACATTCACATAGTTAAAATAGGCATGGTTCAAAATTTGGGTACCAAACGGGCGCAAATTGGTCATATTGTGGTGTTCCAAACCATCAGTTTTGTCAGTAGATGTACGCACTAAAATCCTGATCGTTGCCGGATGCCACAGGACCTGAAAGTGAGATTAAACGTGGACATATACGCGCATTGTATGATACATGATGATTAGATTGATTAGTTTATGAGTTAAGTACTAAGTACTATTATATCATGATTCTCAGCGTAATTATTCTTTTTATGTTCAACGTGGCACTGGCATTGTTCTTCCACTAACTGTATATTATATAGAATATTCTTGTGGGTAAAGCAACCAACAAATGAAGCAAGCATAATGTCGAATATGTTTGGCTTGTCTCTCTTATTTGATTTCTTCCTTAGCCCCTCGGTAAGCTTTAGCAGGACAGTTCCTCCAGTCCCAGAAGATGTCAGGAGTGTTGGGACTCGTGTGGGGATGAGTGTGGTTTGCAGTGAAGGACGGGTATTTGCCCCAAAATGTATCAAAACAATATCAAAACACATTCCCATGCACGATGCTTGTAGTTCACAGGGCTGCTTGCAAGCTAAAACTCGGTTCGCCCCCCTGCGCAATCTTTGGCCAACAAACCTCACTGGAACTTGAGCCCATTACCTAGGGGTCAGAAGCCCGTTGCTCTAACCACTGAGCTACAACCTGTCAGATCTCTTATGAAGGTTACCATGGGTGAGACATGGAGCAGTGATACCAAGGCCAGAAACTGTAGGTAAGGAAGAATCCACTCCAGATCCTGACAACGCTGGTGAAATATGATTCGTATTCACCCATGGATGAGTGGATATTCACTTTCCCGATGTAGGCTGTCATCATGACAGGTGTGTTCCAAAAAAAGTCATCCAGCAAGCGTAGTTTGCAAATTTGAAATTTAACATATAACATAATGTAGAGGTACTGAAAGAGATGGCTTGAAAAGGAACATGTCCATAGAATTTGGCAGTTTTTGATGTCCTTGTTAAGATTCAAGAATTTAAGGCGTGCATGCTGTATGATATATATATATATATGCTTTGTTTGTATTTATGATCAATATATGTGTGAATTCTATTGTATCCAGCCAGTCGCTATTACACGTTTGCTTATTGCACCAGAATAAGATGTCCTTTCCAGTTTTTGAATGACGCTTCCATCCCGTTGTACTTTCATTGGGAACACATGTATATAGTTACAGTAATTCGGATGAAAATACGGATTCCAATAAGGTGCCATTTTCCAACTCTTTGTTACAGGATATATTATTCCCTCCACTAGTTACTGTTTAAATTCCCATGGCTCATGTAGTTGGGAGATTTTTGTACCTACTAGTACCCGTCCATTCCCGATACCTTCATAGAGTTGACAGCCTGGAAAAAAAGCGAAAAAACCGGCCGTCCGCAAAATTTGCAGCAAGCCTCAAAGAAGTTCATAGAAATCTTTAGAAGGTCAGACTGAAACATCACCCTGAAAGATTCAGCAACCAAAAACCCTCCCACTGGGATTTTTGTTTGCACATTAACAAAGTGCAGTAGACTCAAGTCAATGACATGGAAACAAAAATCATTTGCCACAAAAGAATGGCAAGTTAAATATTTAACTGTAAACTACTATATAGTACGAATCTAGTACTGTATACATAAGACTCTACATTACAGATTGGATAATTCGTATGTTCGAACACGTTCATGGTCGATAAACTCTGCAGATTCACCAAGTCGATTCACTGAGTGAGCAAAACCGCCCAAGTTGTCGTTCATTGGCCATCCATGGCCATGATGAAACTTGGACCTACTAGTCATGGTTGAGCACGCGAAACACCCACCAGACTGGCTGTTTTGTTTGTTTTAAGCCGAGTCGGTCATTTGTTTCAGTTTCACATATTATACATGAATCATGAAAGGTTTTTAAAAGAACCAACTCTCACTTGGGGCTGCCATTTTTTGGAAGAGAGATTGGCCATGTTTGTTTGGAACCAATGGGGAGAGGATCAACTTGTGGCAGGTTTTACGGAGGAAAAAAAAACCAGACTTTAATATCAATCCCAAACGGCCAGGCCACCCGCAGCCATCCGAATTGGGGCCAATGTTTTCAGTTCGGAGATTGGTCTTGTTATATATGTTTTTGGGGAGCAGCTGATGAGACAGGCTGTAATATTGTTGACGTGTTTTTCTTTGTTGTCTCACAAGCTTCAGAAGATGATAGGCAATGTACACACTCGAAAAGCTGGCGTGAAAGCTATAAAAACAATTTTGGAAGAGGAGATGAGTCATATCAGATTGTATATAGAACAAATCACTTGGAAAACAAGGTGCCATGATCTTTTTAATCAACCTTACTTTCCGAAAACGACACTGTTTTTTCTCCTCCAACAAAAAACGCTGCTTTCAGTACTTTCCTATCCCAGACACTCAATGTATGGTTATGTTTACCAAGATTTATTCAATTTTTGATGGTAAATTGATGGGTAAATTTTCCAGTCCCGGAGCATTTGGAGTTTTTTTTCTAGCAAATCAACTGTCGCAGCCGCCATTTTTCTTCCCAGCATTGATCAGGATGCAGATCCACCTGGTGTTTTTGGCATCAATCTTGAGATTTGCCTCGGCGCAGTTTCCGCAGTGGCATTGGCTTCTTCGTTCGCAGCCGGAGGAATGTCAGGTCGTTGTGTGTACTCCAGGGTGGGGTTGGGGGCAACTTTTTGGGGGCTTCCAAAATAATGGTACCCCCAAATCATCCATTTTAATAGGGTTTTCCATTATAAACCATCCATTTTGGGCCCCTATTTTTGGAAACACCCATATAAAGGGAAAGATAGATGGTCATAGAATGTACCTTGTCCTAGTGTCGAAAAATGGATTTGCAGATGATCTTTGGAAATGGGTAGAGAGTGGCCGAGCTGCGTGGCAGCTCGGCCAAGCTGGCTGAGCGTCTGGGATGACGAGAATGATGTCGCAAAGCTAGCTAAGCTAGCTAAACTCGCTTGGGTGCAAGGAGCACGATCTTTTGGACTATTGAAGGCATGCAAGGAGAAACACTACACTTCCAATGATGGCATATTATTTCCCTTGTCTTTTCTTTGATATGTTTTTCTAGCTAAACCCAAAGAAAGGGTTTTATTTGTTGGGTATCCTTTAGGAATTCCAATGTGACGGTATCTCTTCGTCTTGGTGCTTCGTGAGGTTTCAGCATAACTGCTTCGACTTATTGGAGGAGAATTTTGTGGGGATTTTTTGACGGGTTGTGTCACTGTTTTGACCTTCAATGAGTGTTGAAGCCTCTTGGAATATGTTAAGGGTGTGTGTTTGGGGAGGGAATTGAATGGAATCATCATTTCTACTGTATGTTTTTTTCCTAATGTGAGGGATTGTGATATTCATAGATGGAAAATGGATGGCTTCACATGGCCCGTCGTCACATGTTTTCACACGTTTGACGGCACGGTGCCAGATATGTCGTCGAGTTGTTGGATACTNATCCGAAAGTTGAAGAAAACAGCCAGGATATTACCGGTGATTTGTTTCAATGATGATGCTATACTGGGTGGTGGTTTCAAATATTTTTCATTTTCATCCCTACCCCTTGGAAAATGTTCCAATTTGACTAATATTGTTCAGATGGATTGAAACCACCAACGAGTCATTCTGTTCGGATTTGTTTTTTTTATATCACCATCAAAGATGGTGGTCTGATTTGTTGAAGCCGATATGAAAAAAACATCTACCATGTTTATTTTGTTTGTATGGTTATCCAACATATCAGTATCAGAATCAGTGCTGATGATATACTTTTTGATCTATAAAAATCAACCCTGGGTGGGTTGTATATTGTGTACATGGTGTTACTTGATGATTAATTTGGTTCCTGCATATGGCTATGCACATCATGTCATTGTGATAGTTACATTCAACCACAAAGAGTTGTTTCTAAAAGAAAGGATAAAGACAAGCCACCTTTTAATTCTTAAGGAATCCCATCTGAAAATATATCATCCCCTTATTCACCCCTAGCGTTTCTTCCGCGCAGAAGGAACCTTTGTCAGATGCTCCTTTTCGCCACAACGAAACCGCCAGGCGCGACCTAGAAGGGTTGCGAGTTGGAGGAAACTTTGGTGTCAGCCATGAAAACTAAAACACAAACACACACAGACTACAAAAGAATACCCCGCAGAAATCTAACAAATTGATAATTTTTTTAAGGAGTCACCTTTTCCAAACCATCATTTTGGGCATTCCATGTTAGTTTTCGGGGATGTATTATATAGCAACCACCCTGGGTCTGATTTGGGCATTTTTTGTTGAAGTGGTTTGATCCCTGCAGCTTGAATTACCATCACACATTATGCATGCATGATCTGTTCCAGAAAGGGATTTAAGTTTTAATGATATGCGATGTTGTATTGCTCGGTTTGACCGATGTTGACATTTACAATTTTAGAGTACATGCAGTGTTTTGTTTCTGTGTATGAACACCTGTTGTTTGGAATATGTTTGCATCGCTTTGCTCCTTTCACTCGAGACTGTGCATAATCCCATAATCCTGGACTTTGGACAGACAAATCACCATACAACGTTTAAACGGTCAATAGATTTGTGGCCGAACTAGACTCAAGGACCGGGGCAAGGGAAGACCCCCTGAAATCAACTGTGTTCCAGGTTGATGGAGTGTTCATCCGAATAGATCCCAAATTAATGCGCATGTATGATGGATAATTTGCTTACAATAAGCAGGTAAAAGTGAAAATTTGCGAAATGTATGTGTGTCTATTTATAGAAAGATATTCCAAACATGAAACATTGGGGATGGAATGTATGACAGTCCGAAAATGTACCTGAAACACTGGGGGGGTGAAGATAAAGAAACCTGTAAGTCCTAGCAGCTACCGGCTGCGAGCTGTTAGTTTTAGGATGTCTACATTGAAATTTGATAGAACAATAACAACATCTTACGTTGCAAAAGATACAAGATCCTTGACTTCAGCAAACATGTCTGACCTACCTTCAACCTGAGGTAATGATTGTACTGTTGATGGGCCTGGAGTGTTTTTTTTAACCTCGTAAATAATGGGATTAAAACTAGCTACCAACCTCAACTGGTGCAGTATTCTTCCATTAACCGTACGACTATCTCCCTTGGGGTTGGCTCGTTGGGGTTGGCTCGTTTTCTCGACGATGACAGGCTCCTGCGCCACTTCGCAGAAAACTTTGATGTGAACCGTTCCTGGGCCTGAGGAATCTGAAGAGTGCACAGGGATTCTAAGTCAGAGGAGGTGATTAAGGTGGTGATGATGATGATGATGATGATCATGATGATCATGATGATCATGATGATCATGATGACGTTGATTCAATGACGATGTCGACTTCAATAGTGATCCGTCCTTCACTCATGATGCCGCATGTTTCCTGGTGCATTTGTTTTCTGCACAGCAAAGGAAAACGTCGGAAACAACAAGGAACATCTACCAGTGACTTCTCTAGATATCCAAAGGCCCTTCGCAGGAACACTGTTCACTTCAGGAGGTATATAACTGAATGTCTAGGGAATGTCTTTTTTCCAGGTGATTCAAAGTGCCCTTTTCATCCCCTAGTTGGAGGTCACTTAAGCCCTTGAAAGGGTCACAAATCACCATCCCAAAAAGGTCACTTTGAATCACCAGGTTCCGGGTTTTTAAAAAGCTCAGGAACAGGTGCCATCATAGCTTCTCCTGGTGCAACTCCTGCGTTGGCAGTGCCTGGTGGATATCGATTTCATTGGTTTCTTGGCTTCAAACATTTTAAATGACGTCGATTCGTGGTGTTTGTTCCGTTAGAACCAGCTCCTTTGGGTTTTGCAGCTATCAAACGGGGAGTGTTTTTTTTTCATTTGAGACTCCCAAAAAAAATCCACCAGAAATGATGAAATGGTGGATGTTTTTTTGGGTTGAGACATACTGAAGTGGAAAGTTTTCGGTGAGAGAGAATTAACAGCAACCAATTGATAAGTGACCAAACAGATTGTAGATGATGACTGTGTATAGGGTAAGATCTTACCGCCCAGCTGAACAAAGATTTAGAGAAGTGAAGGGAATGCTCCCGATTTTATGTGTACGTAGGTATAGAGTGAGATGGCACAAGGGCATGAAATTGAACAGTGTTCACGAGCTTTCAAAGTCAACTTCTCTTCCCCAGTCTGTTGTCCTAGTTTTGGTTGCAACAACTTTAGACTGATTGGGTGTGCCTCCAAAATGTGCGACTCCATGCCCATCTAAAAGCCACCAGCCACCGTCCACTGTCAACATCACTATTTTTAAGCGACAATGCTACGGTCAAGTCCAAACAAAAGGTAAAATGTTCATATTGAATCACATGTGTGTGTATATATATATATATGTATATTATGTTATTATGTTATTATAATAATTATATATATATTTATACATTCATGCCAGGCAAGTCTGTTGTATGCTACACCCCCCAAAAATAGAAATCCATGGGTATGGCATTTCTTGGAGTCATGTAAAATTCACAAAAGTACCTGAGAAAAGTTCTTAGAGTGTGAGGTCCTCCTCCGGACAGGTCGGTTGTTCTCTCAGAAGGATTTTGTTTTGAAACATATCGACATCATGAACCCAGAATCCTGCGGGAACCGTGCATGATGTTGAGAAACCCGTTGAAACTCCTTAAAAAAAGAACTTGACCAGGATTCGTGATGGTGCTCTGAGTATGTCAGCTCTTTTGCTTCTTGGCCTTTTTTGGGGGCGGGTTTTCAGGGAAAAGCTTTTCTTACGCACAATTGAAACCTGAGCATCTATAAAACACATATAAACACACATTTGGAACCCAAATGACCTGTCTTTTGGAAGGTTTCACCCATGAAGTAGCAGGTCCGCAGGTCAAAGTTTACTTGGGTTGTTTGTAGTCTGGTCTTACACATAATGATATCTGTATAGATATGTATAGTGATGTACATAAATAGAGATATGTAAAATCACCAGCCGGCCCTTATTTGATGTTTGCTGTCACTTGATCTTTAGCAAGCTTCATTTGACTTCATTTGTATTTTTTAATGTTAATTACTGTTTTGTATATATATATATATATATGACCATTATATGACCCATGTTGTAAATTATCGTGTATTGTCTCATGATTTGAGGTTACATTCAAAAGGGTTTTGAAGGTCTTAGCTGAAAAAGGATCGGGGACGCCCTAAAAAACGATACCCCTAAGACATACATGTAGATATTACAGGACTTGGAAAACGATAGGGGAAGACCTTATTTACGCAAAGCATACCGCCTTTACAATAAATATTCACCATGCCTCATATACATATATGGCTTTCAAACGTGGAAACTAGACAGGCTTTGGGGAATCTACTTGTACCCAAGCTGGCCCAGCGGCAAGACCTTCCAAGATCTTCTGTAAGGATTTTGCAGCTATGGCGGCTGTAAGATGTTCATTAAAAAACCAAAGGTTCCAAATTGTTGATTTTTTCTCATGCTACTTGCACCTTTTGCCAGTGAGTCATGTGGTTATGGACCTTTTAACCACCAATGATCGGTTAAGTCCCAACCATCCAAGTCAGTCGCTACCCTCCAGGCGTAGTGGCGGAAACTTTGGTTTGGGGCAGTCAGAGGTATCTGAGGAGAAGATGGAAGCAACCTTCTTGCAGTACATGGACTGGGTCTTTTGGCAACAAATTTATATGAGAAAATATATGGAAAAAATATGGTAAACCTCCGATGTAAGCCCTGGACCGAGAAATAAGGCCTTAGAACCTTAGATTATTATGTTAAGGGATTTATTTGCAGATCATGTCCTTTATAGTCTATACAGGCCTTTACTTTTTTGGGGGGTGAGGTTGATATTTTGGGTGGGTAGATTCCTATAAAAACACCTCTTTGAAACAACGAAAGTGCTGTTGTTATTGAATTGGATGGTGCTAATCAAGTCAGAGATGTGGACTGAAAAAATATAAACATGAATCATTTGCTGACTAGTGGTTGCACACCATTCTCTTTCCGGGCATTCTTGGGGGGGTCTTTTTCTCTTACGAAGAACCTGGGGCTAGATATTTGTGATTTAAGATTTGACAAGAATCCCGATGATGACCCGAATCCCAAAAATGGACTTGAGTTCCTCACTGAATATGACTATATACGAAGTCCCTTCAAGATACTTCCAAGAATCAAACAGCCAGAAGCAAAGTTTCTTACCAATCATAAGTAGCAACATCCAACCCAAACAGACCTTTTCAACTCATTCATCCAAGTCAAGAACCAACTTCAATCCTTGAATCCTTATCCAGTTGGGGAACTAATTTGTATTTCATTCCACCCTAAGAATCATGGGATCTCAAAACTAGTGTATACAGATCCAAACCCCTAATTTTTGGAGGGTCCAATGATTCTTCCCGGATATCAGATATTTCAAAGTAGACAAAGCTATGCCCATACCGTACCTTTGCCCGCTGCCTTTCAGCTGCCAACTTCTCCCCTGGATTTTAGGTGGAGCTTCTTCACCAACGACCTAACACCAGCATTGATGAACCCAAATGGAACATCGAGAAGGCCACGGCTGGGGTGGGAGGATTTGTTGGTTTTCTTACAACGTTGTTGTGACTTTTTTCGAGGATTTCCTGCCAACAAAAACAAAAAAAACAGCACCATTATACCATGACCTCCACGTATAGTGTATATTATACCAAAGTTCCAACCACGAAAAATAAAGCTTTAAAATGTACGTACATCATTTGCCCACTTCCCCCGATGGATGTGACCAGATCATCGGTTGCAGGCTGAGCCTTACGCCTTGGGGTGGTGTCGTCCTCAAACTGATGGCCCACCACTGCGTGCACGCACATTGATGCAAGCTGCACGACGTTGGAGGAGACATGCAGGTGATGGGTGGGTGAGATTTTTCTTGGGGTTGTTGGTTGGTGATGATAGGTTTTTTGTTACGAAAATGAGGTAGTTTTGGGTAAAGATGGAAGGTATAATGTACTCATTGTAGTCAACCCTAAGGTTTCACAGATGGTGGGTGATGTGTTGTGACTAACATTACATTTCTCACGCCCAAAAAAGGTTAAAAGGGACTGACAAAAAATCAGGCAAGCTTCAAAAAGAATCCTCAATTATCCTTTCATTTCGGGAGTCCTCAACTCCCCTCCCAGTGTTTTTTTTCCAAAAGAAAAAGATACCAAATGATTCACCCCAACGAAATGGGGGCAACTCCTATAAAATGCTGGCTTTCACCAACTGGCCAATGGGATTTGTCCTACTAAACATGATCATTTTGGGGGGACTGTTTTGGGGGTACCACCATATTTAAGGAAACACCCCAAATAGCCAGCCAAAACGCGTCAAAAAGTCACGTTAAAGGCAAGTTATGGGACTTGGCCAAGAAGGATTTGGATTGGCTCATCGCGACGCTGGTCACGTTTCGGTTTCGTCGTCGTGTTTTTTTGTTGGGGGGTTGGAAAAAGACGGTGAAATTGGAGGGGGGGGATGGTTTGTGTGGATGAATTTATCATAAGGTGAGGGAAAGGGTGAGGGAAAAGACTTCAAGCGGTCCAAATAAGAGAATGTTGGAAATATCCAATTGATATCAAGTAGATTTATGTAAATTTAAGATGTATTATGTAGTGGTAGAGTATTTGAATCCATCTTCAAGATTTTTAGCTTTTTTTTTGACGTCATCCGGCACCGCAAGAAATATATTTGTTTGTATTTTGGGTTCCCGCTGAATCGGTTTAGGGTTTTTTCAGTATTCCAGACTGGTGAACATGATAAGTCACTCATGTCCACCCTGTCAACCTGAACGCCCACTCCTACGCCCAGGAAGGAAGATGGAACCAGCAACATGAACAAAGAGTGGCTTGTTGTGTCAGTTGTGAGTTTTGCTGAGTTCTGTTATTTGGTGATGATTTAATATCACTTAGATGCTCTACAAAAGCCTGGTTCGTAACGGGGGACAATTGTTTGTATCTGAGGGGGTATATTCCAACAAAACGACCGACCCTTTTCGCCATTTGAGAATCTTAACTTCCACACGGCCAGCCATTGAGGTGTTACGGTCGACTAGCTGGAAATTTTAGCCATGTTCAACTCCCCTTCAACCGCTCCACCATTGTTGTTAAGGGGTAGTTTATATGAAGAAAAGAACGAGCAGTTTGGATAGGTGTTTCTCTTGGGATCCGGGGAATCAAACCGCAACATCGTTGATACCTTTGAAAGTTGCGTCTCAACAAAATCTCAAAAACTGGTAAAGCACCGTTTGACCAACACATTTTGTTTTAAGAAGGTTCTTTCAGTATTTTTTAGTTTTGTTTTCTTTCTGGTAGAGTCAGGTAGTAGTGTTTCATGACAATTAGCTTCATCCTATGCAAAGGGCAACTAATCTCAACTTCCAGTACATGTTCATGACAGTTTTCATACCAATTTTTTGTCGACCCAAAAACAACCGTACTTGTACGTGTTCAAAACAAATCCACTTCCACCGGAATCGAAATGCAAATCCCGTTTGTTCTCTCAGGACGTGTGATCTTTGGGTCCCTCGGATTGTTGTTTGTTGGGTCGGTTACCAGTTCTGTGGTGTTTTCCTTTTTGGTTCGGACGGGACGGGACGGTGATTTTTTTTTTAACGGATGGCTTGTTGGGACGAAAAAAAGAAACCAGCCATTGATTTCATAGATGGATTCTTGTTTTGGATGCTCCTTGGCCTTGCAGTTTTTGTTGGAAGGGATTTTCATGGACTGGATGGGATTAGTAGATTTACATAGATTTACCTTAGGACCTTAGGATACTTCCCGACCCAAAATGACAGGGCAACGATCTGAGGCGTTCTTTTTAGAGGATACCTCTGTAAAGGTTCATTTGCCACTGGTATACTGGGAGAGGTTTTGCATCCCGTTGCCAAACACCTCGAAGAAATGATTAAAGTCTACTCATATATATATATATTTATACATATATATATATATATTTATACACATATATATATTTATACATATATATATATATTTATTTATTTAAATTGGTGTAATTAGACTCAGAGATCATCTTGCTTAGCACCTGAATCATTCTGAATAACTGGTAAGAATCCTGCCAACAGTTCCAAGATTATGCCCAAAAAAATCCGTTTTGGAAATCTTGGAACAACATAAATTGCTACACTCAATTTCATTAACATCCAGAGTTTGCTGGAGTTTCATCATTTCATGGACCGGACCGGACCCAGTCTTTCCTTGGGACGCGTTTCGGGCTTGAAAAGCTCGCGGCGTTCAGGAGGAAACAACAAGCACCGACTTCTTTTGGAACAAGGTGCGCAAGCAGAGACTTGATTAAAGGGTATAGGTGCTTTTGGTACCATTGTGGTTGCCATATATGAAATTATTTGCCTGCATTTGCCATACATTTTAGCCGAAATGTAGGTACATATTCCTTACAGGAAGCATATTGGGTTGATAGACTATAGTATTCCTCTTTGTTGGCCCAACATCTTAAGGATCTTTTGATGGGCATGTTGTGTCGTTTGATATTAATGTTTATAGTTGGCACATGTAGTTTGCACCTATCGCTTGTGAAGCAGCAAACAAAAAACCAAACACGAAGATGCTGAGGCCTCTTTGGAGAAATCCTGTCATTTTCAGATTCTATGCGAAAGCTTGGGAGTGTAAACCTTGTGTCAAATGTCATATTTGAACAATTAAGATGATTGGATCTGCAAAATGATCAATCATTGATTAATCCGTTTGGAGGTCGGTGCCCTCTTCTGGCTTAGAACCCCCCCAAGAAATAATCCGATGTTCCTAGAGGTTTACCAAGGATAGCAAACGATCACCCAGTTTGCACCACCAACGAACCCACCATGAAAACTCGACTCTACTTTGGACAAGAGATGTGTGTTTGTTTCCAAGTTTCCCAACACAAACCAAGTTTCATTGAAGCATCCGTTTTTTGTTTTGTTTAAAACTTCCCTGATTGGATGTGGCTGGCAGACTGGTAGATATGCAAGGATCATCCCAGGTTCTCCCGGCGAAACACCGGGCATAATCAGTGAAGAAATCGGATTTTTTTAAAAACAAATATTGATGCGTTTTTTTGAATGGATACAGATTTTCTACGTTTACAATATGTCTATATATTTCATCTATGGTAGATATTGGGTTCTCAAAGCCCACCTTTTTTCAAGAAAACATGGGATCATCCAAGTTTTCATGTCCAAACCCCTGTTTTGTTGTTGTCATGATTCGGTCAAACGGAGAGACTTCGACATCTTCGACCCTTTTTTTTTTGTTGGGGATTCTGGTGAGGATGACAAATGGGAGTAGAAATTTTTAGAGAAGGTTCATGCAGGAGCTCAGGATGGGCCAGATGAATATGAACATCTTGCCTTTGATGGATTTTTCTGGGATTTTGGGTGAGTTTCTAGTGGGAAGATTAACGGCTGGACCATGTCCTGATGGAGGTTTGGTTCAGATCAGTTTCCTTTCCAAATGGGTGATTTGTAGGTGAACCATGTTAATCTTCCAGGGTGTACTTGGTTTCCATCTGAAGCAACGGTAGGCGATGATGCAAGCAGCTTTGCTCGAAGGCATCTACCACAGCCAAGAGGCGTCTCAGACCATCCTGGGAGTTTAAGGGTACCCAGGAAATAAGGCGTTATTAGGGGAATATTAAGGACATGTGATAAATAACCCCTTAATAAGGCCTTTCTCCAAGCAGGGTGGTATTGGGAGGTACCCTTAAATTCCCATGGGGGATTTCGGGGAAATTTGAGCTCGAATTTGTTGCGCCAGACGTATGATATTTTCTTGTAGCCCTGGTACTGTTTCTTTTCCGGGGCCAAAAAATCCTCACTTATCCAAAACAAGCTCTGCAGGGAACTGTCAAATTCAGATTGTTTCCCCAGAGAACGGTGGTTGTAGGTGGTGATTAGTTGGATACGGTGGTTACATCCTATACCAATTCTTCAAGTTCCCAGCCTTTGCTATTTGGTGGTTGCCATATCCTTTCCGACCCTCTATTTGGTAAGCCCCTGTTGGATTCCCTTCGGGGATCATCCGATTTCCGAATGGCCCCTGCACAAGGATGACAACCAAAAATTGTGAAGTGTACCAAGTTGTTTGCCCAATTTGAGAAGTTTGGTTTGGTAGTTGGGTACATTGAACATGTGGCCTCCTCCCAATCCAGTATATTTGAATGTAAAAGGTATGATCTGGAGGTGATGATTGTGAAGGTGATTGTAATGATGGTTGTGATGCTTCTACTTGGCCTGCGGCCAGACATTGGAAAATAAGTTTGATGAGTTGTGTGTGTTCCTTTGATACCTTCCGCTATCCCTGTTACTTCCCTGAAGTGCACATGACCCTTGAGAAACTTGAAGATGATAGCATGTAGCATGATTTTGAAAACGAAAATGAATCTCCCCAGCTAGTTGTCCATGTTCCTCAGCTTCTTTGTCGTTGGTGTTTTCCGAAAAAGAAAACACCAACAAAACACCAGAGAGTTGATGCTTAGAAGACCCAGTTTGTTTGGGGGCACCATCGCAGCATGTCGTTTCATGTCGTTTCCGGCGTCAGCCTTTGGTTTTTTTCCAAGTTTCCTTGGTTATCAGTTGCAATCCTCATCCTTGCTGCTTGCTAGGTGGGCGACACTGCACGTGTGGAGTCTTATGCCAAAGCTTTGCTAGATGATTTGGGCGACGTGCCTCTTGTCGTTCCGATGGTAGTTCCTACCAACGACAGCCAACGGAAACAGGTGAAGAAAGGTACAGGTTGTGCTGGGACAAAACCGCGGGTTTTTAAGGCTTCATATGCTCATGAGACCTGACCATGGTGGAGTGGAACATATATTTTTATAGCGTGTTTTCACAATTTTTTAGGGGCTTGGGGCAACAAACAAAAATCTGAAACTGCTGCATCCCTGTTTTTATGGAGTGAAGATGCTGGTTCAAGGTTCAAACACATGGAAACTTCTCTGATTCAGAATGGGTTTAATTGTGGTCGATTTAGTTTAGTTTACCCTGAAACTAACTAAGATAGCACCTGAAAATTGATGGTTGGAAGACGATCCTGTCCTTTTGGGGCCCGTCCTATTTTCAGGGGCGTTTTGTTCTTGTTTTGCTTGCCTGTTTTAGATATGATATAGCACAATGTATCTTCGGAACACGGTCACACCAGTGAGTTCAACAATCTGCAATTTCCTCGCATGGGATGCCGAGCTTGATAGACCGGTTTGTTGTTTTATCTTGGGGAGTATACTACCCAGTTACATGGGCATTTTGAAAAATTATAAGGATCCCTTATTAAGCAACTAGTCCAATGGAATCCATGTTCAACTGTTTCATGTGTTGAAATTTCCCTAAGATGATTTGGAAGATTATCCAATTCAACAAAGATCTTTTTCAACGAAAACAAGCCACCAGTTAGTAACTAGTATCAGGGGATCCGAAATGGACACAGTCGCAGAACCGGAGATACACCACCCCAACAGGGTATAGTCTAGGTATGTCTAGGTGGTGTTTGTGTTGTGGTTTCCACTGATTTTAGAGAGTAATTTTACCCCGAGAAAATACTGAAACAATATGCTCCACTTTGACTTGCAAATATTTTTGTTCATTCATGGCTAGCAAAAAAAAACAACTACTGATGGGATTTGCCAAACTGATCTAAACATTCACCAACAATTCTCCACGGAGACAGAAGCACATGATTTCCTCATTGGATCGGCAGAAACGCAGAAAACGGTGGTTAAAGAGATGGTCGTTTGACGGTTGAACAAGTTTTCTGAGATCCTTGAGTCATACCCTACCAACAAGATTAAAACATTAAACCTGAACAAAGAAATAAAACAATGTATGCAGCACCAGTGAGGTGGTGTCCAAAGCTATTCACAAGGTACTTGGGTCAAAATGAAGCACGCATTGAAATTGCTTTTTAAGTGGATACATTGAATCCATTTGGATCCATTTATTTTTTGTGAGATGTAAATATGTACCTCCCCCCCAATTTAAGCAAAACGCAAAAACACTAATACGTACACATGACATCAAACAACGACTCGTCATCTTTTTCAAAACGGGAAAGTGGTCAAATCATCCAAGAACTTAGGACCAATGGGCATCGTCAATGGGGCATTTTTGGAAGCTTCCTTACTGAATGTCCAGTGGGAGATTATAGCAGCGATTCCTGTGCCCAGTATAGGACGACTTTTTTTTTCGGGGAAATCTGGAATAATGGTGAAGCCCAGTTGGTGGGGGGAAGCTTCCCTGAATAGAAGGAAGATTCAGCAGTTACATCTATGTAATATATAGCAGATGGATATGTATGATATACAGTATATATAATTATATATAGATTCTAGGTAGTTGTAAAAATGATTGTTGGAACTTTGACCATGAAAATTGTAGAAAGATTTAGTCACTTTGACGAGCATTGGCATGATTGTTTGATTGGGTTGAAACCACCAACTATATAGTGTAGTACAGTATGTGTATGAAATTTATATACATATTATATAGATATTGATATGTGGGGATGTGAAACACTTCAGGATGCCTGTTGTTCTCTCCCAGGATTCAATATTCGATTCTAGGAGTTTCCAAGCTGAAACCTTCACTTGACACTCTTGCTGGAAGGGGAAGATCTCAAAATACTATATTTGCATCTATTTCAAGATTTGAAATGAATTGACATAGCTAATCATCCATTCCATCTTTTGCGGAATTTTGGTGCAAGAGTTGGTCGGTTGTTTTTTTTTTTACGACTTCACCATGAGTCGTCGTAGCTGATATGTCCAAGAGATGTTTGCGTCTAAAAAAATAACGCCATGGGTTTTATAATACCAAAAAATACCGTTTGTAAATAGATACCTATTGAAGGCTTGTTGATCTTGTTGTCTTTGTTTTTTTTTGTGGAGATCTTCAGTTTGGATGATTTTTGTCCACCTTGTAATTAAGGGCCTGACTGTTAGCGGTTTCGTACCTTTTTGTTGTAGGACAATGTGGCGGTATCAAACGGATTTCATCCAAACATGCGTTTTCATTGACAGTTTCAAGAGGTCAGTTTTTCGGGGTTCCCATAGGATCCATGTATGGTATATTTACCTACATTTACCATACAACATATTTACCTATGCATTTGGTTGATGTGTATGGTAAATGTAGGTAAATGCACCATACTAGATCCTATGGGGTTGCTACCTGCGATCTTTTTCTGCTACCTGGGAAGGAAACAAATCGATGGGGCGGTGATTTTGGGCCTTGTCCACATGAGGACCGTGGAAACACGCGCTTTGAGTTGTGGGATGAAAGATGTGTTTTGCTTCAATGGAAAGTGTTTAATAGAATACCATGGTTCAGTACAGCTTCGATACAGTTCAATCTAGTGTAATTAAGAGAACACAATGAAATTTGATAAAAGATATGCCGTACAATTTTAGTATATATATATATATAGTCATGCAGTACAATTGACAATTCAATAACAAAACAATATATAGTATGATATGTTTTCAGATTTTACAATGCAACATGATAATATAACATAGACTGATTGTTTGATAATACACAATCTACAACATGATACGACATGATATGTGATGTTGGTTTCACCACCAGAGACAACCCTCAGCCGATTCAGTTGCTCGTTGCGACTCGTTGCTGTGATTTAGATCTTGGCACACCTTTAGCTAATCCCTTATACCCTTTGCACGTTGAAGGTTTAGTGGTGGGTTTTTAGATGCAAACCCAGCAAAAAGGTATCTAAAAATCAACTTTGTTGCAAGTGGACCTATAAGTTTTGCCTAGAGTTTGTTTACTAAATCACTTGGCAGGCATGTCTTCCAAAGAAACGACTAAAACGTAACGCCGAGAAAGGACCATGACTCCTCCAACGAATGCCTCGTACCTCGGCGCTGTTTGGGGGATGATGACAATAACTTGGTGGATGGTATATGTACCAAAGAAAGATTTTTTTCTGGAAAGTAACACTTTTTACCTTTTTGACCTGCCAAATTGTTGTAGTTTTTTTTGTTGTTTTGTGGTCCCAAAGTTGTATCATATCAATAATTGTTTTGTCGAGGGGTTGTAACACAGTGTAGTTTTACAGAATGCGGCGAATTTGCGTTTTTTTTTGCAAGGTTAATGTTAGTACTCCATCAAGCCTTTAATTGGGGGGGTGTTTATTTTTGCCCCATAAAAAATCAACATTGCTTATGTCGATCAGCGGATAACCAGCAGGGTGTTACTTACAGTATGATGCTACTATGTACAATGTACTTCTGCATTTCACTTGCCACCAGCATACTGGGAGGGGCGCGACACCCAACATATAATGTAATTAATGTATAATGATAATAACTTCACATAAAAACGATATAATCATGATAGCAGTAATAATAATTTCAAATTGATGGTTTGGAAAAGGAATTTCCTTTCAAGCCAGGGGTATGTTGTGTCCACTGTGTCCATGTTTGTTTTCCGGGGTGTGTATGTCATTTCTTGAGCGGATTTATTCAACCCATATTGACCATATTGAGTTTAAGAATGATATGTATATAAAATATATAAACATAGACCCAAATGCAAATTCACATTCTACTAACCCCAAACATCTTACCCCAATGAATTTCCCAAGATACTATAATCGTCACCCATTGATTTGGAAGTCCAAAGGTGGATGCCAGCAACAGCAACACCTCCACCAACCAGTGAGCTTGTGGCGATCCTTGGCCAAGCTTTTTTTGTTGGCGATTCCCGGTAGCCGAAACGGCAAACTGACATAGAGAATAGAAAATTATCTTCATTTTTTCCTGGTAAAAACCATCAAAATATGCCAATTGTCATTGTCATATTAGTTTTTCGGAGATGTATATATGGGTGTTTCCGAAAATAGGGGTACCGCCAATCTCCAACCCAAAATAATAATTTTTAGTAGGAAAAACCTCATGGTTGTTGGGGGAAACCCCCATGGGATACCCCTTCCTGGCAGTCGGCGCTTTTGAGTTGATGATGATCAAAGGTGTGTACCGCGTGATCTTTAGGATAGCCAGCAGAATGATGCAGATGGAGGTGGAAATGCATGTAGACATGTAAGTGAATATTATATATTACATATTTATATAAATTTATAAATAGATACATATATACATATATACATATATACATATATACATATATACATATATACATATATACATATATACATATATACATATGTATATATATATATGTATATACATATGTATATATGTATATATGTATATATTTATATACATACATGTGAGGTTTGTTTATCACATGTTTCCTTTTTTCAGATGTTAATTTAATGGATTTGTTTTGATTCACCGAAAGCTTTATCCTGGTACCGCTGGCAATTTTTGCAGGTTGGTGAGGTATACATAGTTGTGCTTCATGGGATGTATGATGCATGTTTCACTTATTTTTGAAAACAACACATGAAGCTGTCACATCATAGTACCTACTGGTCTTTTGGATCTTGTTGATCAAAGATCAGCTTCAACTCACTGCAACTTGGTTGATCCACTTAACATCAAAAAAAATGTGATGTTTTTGTAGCTTTAAAAAGCTAAAAAGATTACCCAACTACTTGCCCAGATTTTTTCAGCAAAAACTTCATTTGAGGGACACGGTGAAAGCCTACAACAAGCAATTCTGCAGCCTTTATGTACCTTTGAAGAGATGACGTGTCAACTCTTTTTGCTGGAAAAGTGGGGAACGGGAAAAATGGTGAGTTTTCACGAAAGATCAAACAGAAGCCCCAGAATCAGTGAGAATCCTTGAGATGAATAGGTATCATGTTTTTGACATCATGTGTATTCAAACAATGCTGTAGGTAGTTTTTTGAAATGATCAATTGGGTTGTTCAAAATCTGACAAGAGCCCTAGGCAAATGCCGTGATTTGTTCATCATATATCCGTCGGCCCCGAATTTCACAGAGATGTTTACTCTTATTTGCAAAGAGCAGGCCAAAATTAAAGAGGGGATCAACGTGGTGTCCTTTCCTTGAACTAGAGTTTGTGTAATCGTTTGAGCAAGGTGATGTTGTCAAAGAAGTGTCCATGTTTCCATCCCTGTCAGGCAAAAAATCCAACAAGTCACAGGCATGCTCTATTGATCAGCATGTTTGTGTTGGGGATCCTGAAACGCTTGCCTGATCTTCTTACATGGTTACTCGTGTTGAGATCATTGCTCACTCATAAAAGTGTGCGTGAAATTGGAAATGTATTTTTTGTTAGGGCCATTCCATGTTGTAAGATTTACTCTTTGAAATAAAGTTTGTTCCATGGATTTCCATAGAGTCTATGCGTCTTTGGTACACCTGTTTGTTTCAAATTGAGTAGTGACACACGTATTCACATGCCCACTTTTTGTGGTTGATGGATCACTTCAGGCGGTGAATCAAGCGGAGAGTCAAGGCAAATCACGATGGCCAGGCCTGGTACTTACAGTACTTTTCCACCCGCCAACCATCAGCTGCTTTTGTCGTGTCAATGGAATGGAAAATAATGGAAAATTACGGGAATTTATGCAACATATTATTGGAAATTATGCAACAAATTATGGGAAATTATGCAAGAAATTATGGAGAATTATGTAACAAACCCAATAAACAACATTGACAAACAGGGTCATGTTTGACCCTGTTTGTCAATGGGTATTTCCAAACCAACAGGGTCGATGGTAGCCCCCACACCACTTGAGCGGAGCAACCAGGTGTGCTGTATGGCCGCTATGCTAAAGATACCTATGGATCTCAGGAGACTGAGAGTTGGGAGGAGTTCAACACATGTTAACCTACCTTTTTGTGAATTCATGTCGTTACTGTTGATGAAAGAAAATCTTTTGACATTTTGAGATAGATACATCATTGATCAACTAAAAGCATCATCAAATCGTAAATATCCGGAAGATATGTTGTTTTAAGCAAAGTAATTGCATTTCATATCATGTCCAAATCATTTCCCCACATCAACTGCAAGATATATATTATATATATATATATATTCCAATTGGCACCCACCGGGGGTTGTCAGTATCATCAAGTTCCTCAGGTCCCCCAGGTCCCCCCTCATTCCCTCGTTCCAAGAGGTGGACCTTTTTCACCCACAAAAAAAATCGTCAAAAATTGGTTCGATTTTTGATCCAAGTTGGTCCGATCGCCATATTTTTTTCAAATCTGATAGGATCCATGGGACTGGGATATATACCTACATTTTGGCATACATTTAAATGGTAAATGTAGGGAAATATACCAGGCAACCATGGATCCTATGGGAAATGGGTTGGAAAAAAATCACACCACCAAGCCACCAACTGTTCGGAAAAAAACATTCCAGAAGTTGCTCCTGATGGAGAAATTTCATGATGCAGAATTTCAAAAAAGCCAATGTTCCAATGATTATTTTCAAGATATCAACAGGAACACGAGGTCACTTTTCGGTGGTGCTTGGTGGTTTCCAAGTTTCAATTTTGTTTATTTGAAATGATTTTGACCCCCAAGAAATTGAGGAAAATTATCCGAATTTGACTTGCGCATATGGTTTGTTGAATGTGTGGCTTAACCACCAACTAAGATATTGGATGGACAGGTGAGCAATGAAAAAACACGGGTTGGTTGCATTGTATTGATGCATGTATTTGCAATTGTATTCTCTTCACACAACGTCGGGAGAGTGTACAGCTGGAGAGTCTGGCACTAAGGCGGAACTTTAAAAGAAAAAGGTTGGATTATATAGGGGATGACAAACTACCCAGTTATATAGGGGTTATTTCATAAGCCATGAATATAAGGATCCCGTCATTCACCAACCAGGATTTTCAATGGAAAGTAATAAGGTAATATATACCACCAGAAAACCACCTATATATGGATTATATAATGGTTGTATAGGGCAATAAGGGGTAATATTGGGGGTAATACGGTTGATGGAAAAAATCCTGCACCACCAGATGCACTTGAAGTCTAGACCCTCGTGCTCCCCATTTAACATTGGAGTTAAAAAAAGGGCCCAAAACAAAGAAGTTGAATGACTGAAATCCTGCACCGGCGCACAAAGCTTCAGAACACAACATTGAAAAGGGGGTGCGGGGGTACAAGTTATAGTGTATTGTCAAATATGCCCGCGCCGGTGCAGGATTTCTTCCATCAACAGTACCCCGAAAAGGTTTGCACATAGCAGCTTATCCTGCAAGCAATTTTTTCGATGCAAAGCATTAGACTAATCCAGCAAGTGCATTGGTGCATTAATTGGGCATCAGAGGCCGTAACGAAGAAGTAGCTTGGCAAAGCAACTGGGACATTCCACAATGTGTCTGGAGCTCCTGGGGAGTGGCTTTGTGAAGGAATAGATCTTCAACCGCCTCATCAGCATTGTGTGCTCCGAAGGAACTCCCTGCGCCAAGGCCACTTGGCTCTAGGCTATGATGGGGCCCAAATCCTTTTCTTTGACAGTGACAAAGATTGGAGCCGTTCCTTGGTACAGCAAGTGGCCATTGTACTGAGCACTGTTCTGTGGTCTTGGCAAAGGGAATGGCTTGCCCTCATACCAAAGAAGCTGCGTAGGAAGGGTGAGGACAGCCTCATCAAAGCACCAGTCATCCAGCAAGACTACTTTCTTGCTTTCCAAGCCAAGAAGGGGAAAGGACCCTCGCTGTGGCGTTGCTTGGATGTTTCCAGGGCCATAAACATTCCGCAATGGTGAGAGTAGAAAGGATTTGCCTTCACCACCAAAGCGGCCCATGAGGACAATGACAGGCATGTCTGCACGGCGGCCCTCCCGCAGCAGCACCAAGACATCTTTGCAAAAGGTGTCCACGCTGATGCCATTCGAGGTCAAAGCCTCGTAGGCCCTAGGCATCCACAAGCCATCACAAGAGCAAGGACTTGCTGCTGCAGAGTACAGCTGGTCCATGCGAGACTTGCCATGAGTGTCCAAGAAATCTTCCACCTTCTCCCAAGACCACACATCATCTACCAAGGAAGCAAGCTTCGTGCGATTCTTAAAGGCAAAAGCAACGAGTGCTGGTGTGCCATGCACTTTGAGAAATGCAATGAGCCTTGACGCTGCATTGTTGTCATCTGGAGTGTTCCTGAAGCCGTTCTTGACGATGACAGCGTAGAGGTCCATTTCCGTTGGCCTGGGCTCAGCCTTTCCAGCTGCAGCGGCATCCTTCACCTTCTTCTCGCGCCTGCGCGCCAAAGCTGCAGCCGTCACTGGCTCTTGCGAAGCTTCGAAGAGAGGTGGATGGGTCCCTGACCTGCCCCAATTCACGGGGTTTGGGTCAAGCTCACCTTGGTCTTTTTTGGGAGACGGCATGAACCCATACCGCACAGCAGACCAATACCCCGTGTGGGTGCAACTCCAGTGGGTGGCCAAGCCATGTCCCACATGGAGAGCATGTTTGTACGGGGCAAAGCGAAAGCTGCGCGATGCTTTCAGAGCAACGTGGAAATGGTAGGGTCCAGCAACATGCCGCTCACGGAAGACTGTCATGAGCTCCAGTTGGAACCTGCTTTCTGAGCCTGAGTCCTGGTCACAGTGGAACACGGCAAGAAAGACACGGAGCACCTCATCATGCGACCAAGTGGACGGACAAACATGGCCACATGATGCAACACCAGATCTCAGTGCAGGCAAAGTCATTAAGTAGACCGACTTCACAGAGCCAGTCACTTCTTCAGCAAAGTCTGCATCCACAAACGCACTGGTGTCGTGCTGTGGCAATGGGCCGGCTTCTTCTGTCTCCGCCACTACGTGGAAACCCAACCATGTCTTGCGGCGCAGCCGCCGTGTGGGTAAGGTCAGCTCGCACGACATGCTCCTAGACTGCCGCCACGGTCGCCTGGAAGCTACAAAAAAAACTGCTGCAGGGAGCCAACAGAAAAAAATGATCAAACACCAGAGACACCAGCAGTGTTCTTTTCACCAAGGCTTCAAGTTGTGTGGTGTCCCAGTTTGTTGGTGGCAGATCCATCTTGGGCAGCCAAAAGGTTCCCCATGTTGGAAAGGCAAAATTCTGTGGAAAAGGAGCAGCAGCCAGACCAAAACCCCAAGGCTCACAAGAATGTTCCAATGACTGAGGCACACAAGCTTGCCAAAGCGCAAAGCACCAAGGCTCACAAGGGTGTTCCAACTGCGGGCACACAAGCTCGCCAAGGGCCAAACAGCAAGCACAGCAAAGCACCAAGGCTCACAAGGGTGTTCCAACTGCGGGCACACAAGCTCGCCAAGGCGCAAGCAGCGGCAAAGCACCAAGGCTCACAAGAGTGTTCCAACTGCGGGCACACAAGCTTGCCAAGGCGCAAGCAGCGGCAAAGCACCAAGGCTCACAAGAGTGTTCCAACTGCGGGCACACAAGCTCGCCAAGTTCAAGGCAGATGCAGTATAGAGGAGCACGAAGAAGCTGAAGAGGGGGCTGAGTATAGTACGCAGATGTGTGTGTTTTGACAGTGCACGCACAGTGCACGCACAGTGCACGCCGCAGTGCACGCCACAGTGCACGCGCCCGAAATGGTGTAAATAGCACGTAAACTGTTGAAATGGCATGCAATCAAATAAAAAATCATGAAACCTGCTTTTTCTTTGTTTTGATGTCTAGAGGCCTTTTTCTGTGCTATTTGCAACATTTCGAGCCCGTGCACTGTGAGCGTGCACTGTACGTGCACTGTGCGTGCACTGTTGACGTCCTGTACGCGCGCGCACAAGTGCAGGCGAACCTATATACTGTACTGCGACCTGCCACGGTGCCACGCAAACACCCCACGTACTGCTACCTGCCATGTGCATGTAACTGTAGATACACAATAAATACATGTATTTATGCGTTGTATTCAAGTATATGTCTATATTCTTCAATATATGTTATCGAATGTCCTTCTTGCGCACACTATATACCCCAGTGTCAGCAGATTGAATCACATGACACACTCCTACACGCGTTTCAATCTCTTGGTCAGTTCCATTGACTTGCGATACTTGCTGTGCTGTCTGCTTGCATGCAAGCTGGTTTTGACTGCGAAACAGAGCCTGGAACACGTGAATTTTGAGGTGAAACATCACACCAAAGCCATCGGGCTACTCATTTGCCTCCTTCCTCAATCAAGCCGCCTTTGGCTTCCAAAATGCGCTCACAACGGCGCTTCATGTCGGCGACACTGGCTGCGATGAAGTCTTTCGGCAGCCGCATGGCAGTGCGCCGCAACCTGGCGGCAAACTGCGCCCTGGTCTCACGCTTTGCTTTGGCCCACTTCTGCTCTTGCCGCCGCATACGGCGGTTGATCTCGCTCCAAATGGCATAGTCCAGAACGCAGAGGTCAGGGCTGCGTCTGGGTATTTCCAAGACATCCAACCGAGCTGTTCTCTTGGCATCAATGCCTTTCTTGGATTTGAAACCTGTGGGATCGTTATCTTCTAGGATCTGAAAGCGTTTCCGGCCAGGATACGCAGCTTTGAGGGCAGGCAACAAGCTGGTCTGGTACATGCTTGCTGCAGCTTTGCCATTCCAACGACTGTTGGGCACCTGGTGCCACATGAGCATGCGGCCATTTCCAACACCAGCTAGAATCAACAAACTACGGGCTCCTGTGTTGTAATTCAAGGCGCCCTTGGGCTTCACGTATCCTGCATCCAGTCCTTCTCCCTTGCCCCTGTAAGCTCCAAACGTGGCCCGTTGGGCAGCACGTGTTCTGGCAGCCTCATTCAAGCAAGCCTTAAAGAACTTTCCATCAATGGCTGCGTGCAGAGATTTGTTCCACCATGATTTTGGCTTCAAATGGTATTTCCTGGCAAAAGCCAAGCGAGCTGCGATGTCGGCAGCTGTCAGAACTGGCTTCTCCCGCAGCTTTCGGAAGTAGATACCTTCATTGTGCAATGCAGTTGTGATGCACCGGTGGGAGACCTTGAAGTTGCATGCTTTCTTGAGCATGGCCACAGTCACTGTATAGCGGCAGTCGGCTGCCTTGACTAACTGGGCTAGCTTGCGCTTCATGAAAGCAATGTTACCTTTGGTCAACGCAGTGGGTCGCCCCTGCTGAAGGCGTGGCACTTGCTTCACCAAAAGACGGGTAATAACCGATTTGTCTCTGCCTAGTTTGTCGGCTATTTCGCTGCAAGGATCACCATCGTCATACCATTGTTTGGCTTGTTGGATCTCCTGGTCGGACAGCTTTGACCAACCATGCGGTGGCATGGCGTTCACACGGTCACTGAAAGCCAAGACTGGCAGAAGAAGAGAATAGAAAGAGATTGCCAAACTGCAGCTGACACATGTCTCTGTCTGTGTCTGCGGGTTGGTGCTCTCCAACCTCGGCTGTGAAGAATCCAGAAGAAATATATAATATCTGAAAAGAAATATGTGAATAATATCAACGTATGTAAATACAAATATAAGTCCATCTAAGTACATGTCTACATACACACATACATACATACATACATACATGCATATGCATGCATGCATGCATACATGCAAATATATGCATACACGCATACATGCATGCATGAATGCACTTGCATACTGGCAAACATGTGGACACGCATACATGCGTATTTGACGCGCTACGCAACCTTTCACCAAAGTACTGCAACCTCCCATGCAAAGCGTGTGCGCCTGTATGTCTGTATGTACGTATGTGGGGGTGAACATGTGCATGGGGCGCAGAAGAAGTGAGCGGCAGGGTCAGGCAAGCGTTGGCTAGGCCGGAAGACAAGAAGGCAAGACTTTTGCAGACGGTTGATGGAAAAAATCCTGCACCACCAGATGCAATTGAAGTCTAGACCCTCGTGCTCCCCATTTAACATTGGTTTAAAGAAAAAATCCCCAAAAAAAAGAAGTTGAATGCACCGGCGCACAAAGCTTCAGAACACAACATTGAAAAGGGGGTGCGGGGGTACAAGTTATAGTGTATTGTCAAATATGCCCGCGCCGGTGCAGGATTTCTTCCATCAACAGTATCACAAAGGTACCACTCAAGAATGTTCACCTCGTCCGAAGCTGAATGTCAGAGGCATGACATGTCAACCAAATGAAATTCTGATAGTCAGATTCGTTTAAGTTTTGTCACTTTCTTTTTGAGACTTAGAAATATACAACCAGGGTACTAACAATCAAGGCCAAAATCCATACAACATTTGGATGATTCTTTCCATTGATTCTTTGAAGATCTTTTACGTAAACATATTTGGTGTGGATTCCCTTGAGACCTGTTGGTATCCCAAAATTGATTCGCACTCTTAAGGTCAGACTTAGATGGTTTCAAAAGTGAGAATGCTGACTTCACTGACGCTCCACTGCCATGCTTTGCTACGCTGAGCTGTGTTGTGAACATGGNTCAGAACACAACATTGAAAAGGGGGTGCGGGGGTACAAGTCATAGTGTATTGTCAAATATGCCCGCGCCGGTGCAGGATTTCTTCCATCAACAGTATTGTTTCAAATGTGCAAAAAACCACCAACGTTGATGTGGATAGATATTGGATGGACAGGTAGACCTGGGACCAGACGTTGATGTTGGCAGGATGGAGGCAACCCATGGGTCTTGATCACTGCAGCCTTGGCAAATCTCCTGTATCAGGCGCATCCGGGAGTTGGACTTGCCAATTTGGAGCCAAGATTTTTGGATGTGTTTTATTACATTTTAGGGATAAAGATGAAACGCATAATATGTTACTATATAATATCACATATATGTTTCATGGTTTTAAATGTTTGTTTGTTTGTGTGGTTGTTCGTTGTTGATGATGATAGTGTTGTTGGTTTTGCTTTTGTTGTTGTTTTTTTGTTATTGTTCTTGTTTTTGTTCTGTTATTGTTCTTGTTCTTGTTCTTGTTCTTGTTCTTGTTCTTGTTCTTGTTCTTGTTCTTGTTCTTGTTTGTTGGTGGGTTGGTGGGTTGGTGGTTTGTTGTTGTTGTTGTTGTTGTTGTTGTTGTTGTTGTTGTTGTT